>JACJUY010010727.1:11662-28047 GCA_014220935.1 Platorchestia sp. MABIK
CCCTAATTATGCAAGATATGGGCTGTCTTGCATGGGACTTTAGTAAGGAGCAAGGCTGGATTTGCGACAATATCTTTCAAGCTTTTTATACAATTAGCAACAGTGCAAAAATGGTATAAAATAAAAGTTGTTAGGAAAAATTTGAAGTTTCTTTGAAGTGGCAATCATATGATATGCCTGCTAAGGGCATAACATGTTTTCCTCGTGTAAGTATGTCATTCATGAAAAATTTATTTATTCAAACCCGTCAATTAAATAAAAGGTATTCAGGTAGTGATCACTTATTCAAATTACTAAATGGCTAATTATTTGCAATATCTTTCTTCCACAAGTCAAGTATCAAAGAATGATGAAGTTAGATTGACAAATGGTTGGATTGGTTCAAAATTAATGGTTTGTAATTAAATACTTCAGAAGATAATTGCAAAGAATGATTCAAGAAGTGTTGAAACTTTGCTAATGAGTGTTGTGACAATGTGCAATCTAATGAATGTTTAATAATTTTTCCCTGCATCAAAACTGTATGGCACACAACATGGATAGTATGTTTACAAGGGAGTCATACAATGTAAAAATATGAGTTTGCAGCAAAATCTAATGGGGGCCTATAAATTTAAATGTAGGTATACCGGTGGTAATGGGCAGCAAAGGTGCTGAAGGTGGTTGATCAATTTAGAATAAATTATTTGAATTCATTAATTATAATTACTCATATTGGGCAAAAATGGTATGCTTCAAGATTGAAAATAGCGATAGACTTAGTTATAGTGGTTAGAGGAGAAGTAGAAATGCAAAAAAAATGAGAGTGAAGATGAATTTAACATTCATGCTCACAGCAAATATTTTATTTGCCATTATTTCAAAGTGAAAAGGTTTGGGAAAGGTAAAGAATATGAGTGTGTAGGAAAACTCACGTATTTAAGTTATTGAATTTTTGGGAATCCTGTTAGCATAAATGTGTTATGGATTTGAGTATTTATTGCTTCTCAAAATTTCCTATTACCACTTCATAGGGTTCATGTTTTCTCTAATATGTTGAACACAAATACAGAAGTACAGTGCTAAATTGATATCTAAATGTAAACTCGTGTCGAGCTGATAGTTCGTGAGGTTACTTCATTTTATGTACATGCATCAAAAAGAAATGCAAAGCCTTTATAAAGTAGTCGACTAATGTCAGACCTCTGTGCTTTAGATTTCCAGCTGTGTAAAATGAATTTCACAATTGAAGTAGATATGCTTCATACAAGTGACACGTGCCGTTGAATAATTCTGGATTGTTTTTGTGAAAGTGTATAACGAATTCACTTATTGATGATTTTTTACAAATTTTGAACACTGCTAAGTAGATACAATGTTGAACATCGATGACTGAGTAAGTATCCTTTTGTCTGAGCTAAGGGTTAAGTAGGCTTTCTTTTTGTTAAAATAAAATAGGTGTTTGTTTTGTCACGGAAAATTTTTTTCCGGTTCACTGCTGTCCAGTTTTTTCAGCACCTACGACTTTCTTCTTCAACTTTGATCTTGTTTCATGAACTTCTTTCTCATCTTACTGTTTCTGTGCCCTTTCTGCATAGATTCTGCATTTCCTTTAACTCCATACTAAATGAATCTTTCTTCCTTCCTCTCTTTGCATCGCATTTGTTGTGGATAGGGAGGCTTAAACTATTAATCTAATCTATTCATTTGTCCTTTTTTCCTTAATTATCATAATGAAATTTGACTAAATCTTCAATTCTTTTTAAATTTCTGGTTTTGAGTGCATTAGGAATACACAAATATGTAGCAACGATCCACATTTCATGGACAATCTTCACTGTGAACCACAGCTGAATCATCATTCTAAAAAATACATAATTAATGAAAACCAGTGGAGGTCACGTGTTTCCATTCGGTGTTCTTTGCTGTAATTGATAATTTTTAAACAAATTTTCCTCAGAAAATAAACTAGTTTTCATTGGAACTGACTTAAAAAAGTAATAACAGTTTAAAAATGAACCCAAATTGCGTACATTCTCTGTAATTTCCTCTTTATTGTGCAGGTGGACCAAGTGGCATCCAATCAACCTATGCAGGTTGTCAGTCACTGCCTTAGATGTTTCACCTTCAATGAAGACGGGGCTTTGCACTTCACCCACTTCAATGATAGCACGCAAGTTTTCACTTGCTAATCAACTTGATACAGCAAGTGAATCCACAGATTATCAAAAATGTTCTACTCAAGCAGCTACGAAGAAAGCATGCTCAACCCATCAAGCAGCCACGAAGAAGACATGCTCAACCCCTCCAGCAGCCACAAAGAGAACATGCTCAACCTCTCCAGCAGCCACAATGAAAGCATGTTCAACCCCTCAAGCAGCCACGAAGAAAGCATGCTCAACCTCTCAAGCAGCCACGAAGAGATCCTGTTCAACCCCTCCGTCGGCCGCCACGAGATTTTGTTCCTGCCTTTCAGTCACAAAGAAAGCCTCTTCTGCCTCTAAATCGGTTGATAAAGCTGCTAATTGGAGTGTCCATAATGTTACCATTGCATCTTCTCAAACACCGGAAAATGTCACTACAAGGACTTCAATATGTCTTCCAGGCACTTCAACATCCAGTTATACCTTACAAACAATGTCTGAAAGCACTTCTCAATCTGAAAACGACTGGAGCTGTCAGAATTCTCAGTGTGCAAGTCCAAAAAAATCCTTTTTGTGATCATAATAATAATCCTCATGCTGCTGAAAGTTGTTCGAGGGAAAAAATTGAAGTGCCAAATAAACCATCTTGCAGCAGGAAGTTATTTCCATGCCTACGTGAAAATTGCAGTGGCGTCTCTCATGCGTGCCCCTCTTGCCTCCAATTGTGAGACGATCTCGGCTCATCAGCTGGGAGAAACATTGGATTTCTTAGCAGAGGTATGAAGATTAAGTTCTAGGTACAATTGAAAGTATAATGGCACAATGATAGTTTACACATACGGTTCTGTTGTTGGCTTGTATTTGTTATTACGCGTAGAAGCAAGTAACTTGAATTTGCGTTGTCTGATGTTGAATACATGTGTATATTTTTTTCCATTCAGGTTTGCATCCGAGAAGGTTATTTCCATAACAGCAATGCCTGTGCTAATTGTATGATAGTAAATAGCTGGATGCAACGTGGTTTCTATCAACTCATTACATCACTAGTTGAAAATATGTATGTTCCTTTCCTTTTACTTTACTTTTTCATTTCCCTTCTTTGCCATTCCCATCCTTCCCAGCTCGCACTTTCGTATGTATGGGATTCAGTGATACTTATGATCCTGCTCACCATTTCACTGCATGCAATAATTCATGGACATCTCCATTTCAGTCATACCACATATTTATTTTCATCTTTTATCCCAGGGGGAAAATATGTGGTCCTGAAGTGAGATTGCTGTACGCAGGCGGCCTTTTGTAGGAATACTCTTTGTGCATAGATTTCACATTCCCTTAATTCCATCCCAAATGGTGCCCTCATCATCCTTTTTCTTTTTGAAACACCTTAGCTGTGGTTGGAGCAGCGGAAACTAACTTTATTGCGAATCAAGTCTTCCACTTTCCAATTTTTATAGTGTCCATAAGTAGCATCTACAACACAAAAATGCTACTTTGTTCCGAGTTTGTTTATTTATCTTCTCCCAGGTTCTGGAGCAGAAGGAAGTGGACCCTCCAGTCATCGAGCAGAAAGAAGAAGAGAAAGCGGCTGCAGTCATGTTCAAAGGAAATACGGAAGTCGGAGGAATTTTCGAATCCGTTGAAGTCGAAGATGCTGCTATTTACATCTCGGGTTATATTGCTATGAAGACTGACGAATATCACAAAAGAGTTAAAACGCCTCATTAAGTAATTGCAACGAATGTGGTTCAGTTTTAATTCAGAGTGATTTAAACTTTCATCTGTTTGTTTCCTTTAAACAGTACGTTCAATCAGATGATCCATGCAAAGGACTGAAGTACTGCAGTAAGTCTTTTGTTGGTAATGTCATAGGATTTGAAAGGGTGTTTCTTTACTTGCCTAGCTAAATCAGTCATTTGCCTGGCTTCTGTACCCAATTGAAAATCAAGGACGTGTCGCCGGTGAATTAAGGACGAGACAGTCGATCAAGTATGAATTAAAGGCGAGTCGGCCGGCTCGGCCTTATAACTCTTTCTCCGCGCCCATAACTACGTACGGTCGAGCTCGGACGTGATATTTGTTAGCAGGCCAGTTATGATTTGAGGGCGCAAAATTTTCAGTTGGTTAATGGCCGCAACATTTGAGGACGGCCATCCGTTGTTTGCAGCTATACAAATATCATTGAATTATCGCCGAATAATGGACGGAAGCAAGCCATGAAACGTGTGTTCTGACATCGTTGCGTACAATGCATCAAGCTTGAAACTATATTTCGCATATTTTTTCAATTCTCATGCTTTTCCAAAATATAGGCAATATTGAAACTGAAGACTTCCCTGTGCTGTACAATAAATGCTTTGGTGCGTTTACTTGTGTTCGTTTATAGATTGTCGTGATCGTGTGTTGATCCCACCGATGTCACATCACATGTCGTGATCCTCATCATTGCCAGCATTTCGTTGTGGTCGTATGTTGATCTGCTCTATTTGAGCTGCAATTTATTTCTTTCGTCGTGATGTGTGGTATATATCACTTTAATATATTTTTATCAATAAGGCGTGACTTATGTCCTCGCCATGATTTTGATTTAGTGATAGCTAAAGCTACGCTGCCACCACCCTTAGAATAAGGGAAGTTGAATATTTATAAAATCAAAATGAATGAACTCATAATTGATTTTAGGTAACGCTTTTCCAGGCCTTTTATGTCTTTTTCTCATCTTTTCAGAACACAGGTATTGATACACTTGTAACTAAGATGGAGATTTAATCATAAAGAATCAATTAAACGTGCATTACAATAATGAATAACTATTCCTGTTACATAATGGTACTAACATAAGATATCGCTTGCTATATCGAAATAGACCTATGATCTGAGTATTGTGAAATTGGGTAACAATGCGAAGCTATTTAATGAAATGAGAAACTCATCTTTAAGGGAGAGATGTGAGGTCCCTCGGATATCGAGATGGTGGGATGTTACGGGTGCCATTTTGGGATGACAGCCAGGTACGTAGCTACATAGAAGCGCCGTAGATATTAAGTCGGTTATTGTGTACTCAATCACGGAAATGGAATGGCCTTCCCACTGAGACTGCGTTAGATTTGCACTCGACAGTTTTTACTCTACAATGACAAAGAGTAAGCTAGCCTACGCCCCATTGGGCGAGGGCGTACAAGCCCGAAACACACTTCTGGCTTTGATGGTGTGTTACACTTAACTGCCTGAGTTCCCTCAGCGTCCCTTGCTACGCGCAGCCACTAGGGCTGGAACCTCGATTAAACGTCGTTCTATAGAAATATAAAAATCATTCTAACGTACATGGAAATATGCCTAATTGAATCAATGATCCCTATTTGAGTTCCTATGATGAAATATTTACTAAAATACAAGAAATATTTTTATAAATAGAAGAATTACAGATTAAGGATAAATTGAATGGTAGTAAATGGCAACCTCGGGCACTCGCTGAAAGAAACGACGAGGTAACGTGTTCGATGGCTGTATCGTAGAGGTTTGTTCAGATGTTGGGCTTCTAGAAGATTCTTGGTAGAGTGGGCGTCCTTTGCATCCGTAGGTGACTCGCGATGAAATATCTCTCCAAATATGATGATCGACGCAGTTCTTCTTGGAGATTCGAAATGAATACGAAGGCCTATCGTAACTTTCAAAGTATTCCATGGCACAAAAAAAAATTTTTCTTGGACGCTAGATATGATGAATCATATCAGATTTTCACCATACATTTGTTATGGGTATGTTTTTTTTCATTCTTCGATACCAGAATAGTCAAACATATTACTACAGTCCCCGCAGCATATCTTTCTTTTTCAGAAGAGAAGTGCTACTTACTGAGAGGACAACGCAAGATTTCAAATTGAGAAATGAGATTCACGAGTGAAATGAGTTTAATCACTTTTCAGTTCTATCTGCATTCTAAAGAATTTAATTATAATTTGGAAATTTCTAAAATGAAGAATAACATAAAATAAAATTAGTAAATCTCGTATCATAGTGATTCAAATTATACCTAAGATTAATCGTATTCATAAATTTTATGCTATATCGTTCTACATTTAATGGTGAAGATATCGTGATGTTGACAATGCTAATTATTTCATGAAAATCATCGATTTCAACCAGTGGTAAGCGAAAACGTATTTTATTATGACAGTTTCTATTATCTATTTTGCCGAGATCTTATCACGACGTATGAGAAACGATTATTAATGGAGGACGCTCTGTTATTTGATCTGTTCAAATCAGCCGTGAGGTGTGTCGCATAAGCGCTGGCCGTTATCCATTTCTACTTTCTACCTTCTTCCGATTTCCGCATCGACTTCGAGAACGAGAAGAAGGGCGTCATCTGGCCGAAGGAATTGCCTAACGCCGACACCAAGAAGGGTTCTGGTATAATTATTTTTATGTCATTATTTAACAGCTTTATGTCAATTCCAATGCTTCTACAGTTAGCGAGAATTGATGTTTCTCATTCCGAGTATAATTCAATACGCTAGAGTCACACGTAACCGCTTGCTCGTGAAATTAATCCATCTTTAGATTACGCTACAGATGTCGTATAAAGTCATGCGTGACAGCTCGCTACCTCTTTGAGGGAAGCGGGAGCGTCACTAAGCTCCGTGCTGTGAAAGAGTAAAGACGCGTGACATAGCGGCCGGCTCCTTCGAAGCCCGGCTTTGCCAAGCTTGGCCCGACTTTGACTTACTTGGCCCTATTTTGTTCTACCTTAATTAACGATGTGTATATCGTGTAAACTACGTATAACTCCTAACGTAAATTAAAGCAGTCACGGAGCCTATGGCACCTTCCTGGAATCCGACATAAGATGAGTTCCAATTAGTGCATACCCCCGTAAAGCAAATTCTAACCATTTCTCCTGTGCGTTAGGTGTGTCGGTGCCACGCCTTAAGCGTTCACTCGTTTATTTACTTGAAATGTAATGGATGCGCTAGATTCATTTGATGTGTTAGTAATCCTGTGTTCTTTCTAGGCAATAAATAGTTAATGTGGTTCCTGCTTTGGTAATTTCCCATTAGGGATGGAGATTGGTTAGCGAAGTTGTTAGTGGCACGCTACCAAATAAATTGATTGATAATTAATAATTATTCTGTGGACGTTGAAAAGTCTCATTTGATCTTCATTAGTAAAATAAAAGAATTGTGACCTTATGTCACGACAATCAAAAGAAATGACAGTTATGTGGAATCTAGCATATCACGATAAATAAAATAGGACTAACATTTTCCTGACCTGACACTATATCGGGTAATGAAATTTAAAGGAAACGAAATATCGCCTAAGATCGTTAAAATTTGGCTAATTACGTTGCAAAGAATAACATATGGTAATACGGAAATCTTACATGCTAACAAGTTTTCAAATTAATTCTCGTTTGAAAAAGTAAAGCAATACAAGTCAAACTTTCCATGGTTCGCGATTCAATTAATGTTGCTTTTTAATTTCTGTCGGATTTTTTTGTTCCCGAGGCAGTCGTGCGTAGCTGAAGTCTGCTCTCAAGATATACGAGTGTTTGCAACATGGAATTTATACATAAAACATTGATGTAACACTATTACGTTTTGATGACATCGCACAAATGAACATCCGTTAGGAAGAGAGAGAGGAAATGAGAAAATTGGATACTATAACATTCATGCCTTGTAAATAGTAAACTCGTACATGCGCAAACGTTATATACCACAACACTTAAAACGTAAACTAAAGATCGGTTATTATTTTTACTCAATCTAAAACAAACACTTGATCATCAACGAAATATACTGAGAAGGAATATAATAAAAAAACATTTGTCTGGGAAAGAAGTTCGCAAGTGATTTTTCATGAGTTCGGTGAGCATGAGGTCGATGAATCGTCTATCAGTCGAAGGCCAGTCGACGATCAATCTACAAACTACCCTATCCTTGCCAGTTTGAATTAAGATGAAATAACAAAAAAATGTGATGGATTACACTCTTACAGCCTTCCAAGAACAAGTGATATATTTACAATATTTTTTAGTCTAGTATAAAGTACTCTTCCAAAAATTTGTTTCGAACATTCAAGCGTTACTGTCAGTCAGCCAATTTACCCTAAAAATTTGCTCTATGACCTTGTTCGAACCACTCGCAGTTTCGAACTGGCAGTCCGTGACATCGCACTGGCGGTGCAGCTTTGACAGTTGGTTAGTTTGTAATGTCGCCATAGGTGCTGTGACTGTGTGATTCGCAATTATTGCCTAAAAACTAGGAATATGTTTTTATTGATTGTAGTGCAGATGTCTGAACGTTCTATGTGTTGGCAAATTCAGAATTTATACTGGATGAAAGTTCTTCAACGATTTTGTGTCGAGTGACCGTTACTCTCATCCGTAGAACTTTCTCGTCGGCTGGAGAGTTCAAGCTGAGTTTTATTTTTTAAATTCAGTTATGTGAAGGGTGTTTTAGTGGTTTTTATATCAACGTACTCAGGATAGATTGCTCTTTCATTATATTTCTCGATTTCTTTGGTAATTCAGAAATTGACTTATTAGAAAGTAGTTTTTTGAGGAAAAAATTGAAATAGTACTCGAAGCTAGTTCTTCTGTCAAATTAGATATATACTGAAAGGCGTGGTAAAAGTGTGGTGGCCCACTCAAGGAAGTGTTACAGAATTCGCCTGTTGCCTGAAAAAAACTGCTGCAGGGGCGAGTTGGTGTTCTCACACCTTCAAACATAGCAGTCACATCAAGTAAGTATTTTAAGGAAATGTGAATAGTTGTTGTTTTGAGTATTGGTCATTATGTGATATACATATACCGAATATTTTATTGTTTTCAATTACATGAGTTTTAACCCTATAAGGTGCATATTGAGTAAAGAGTTTGTGGAGCAGGTAAAAAATGTTGGAGTAGACGTGTAAGACTAATAAAGAATCGAGGTTTGTGAACAGGCAATGCAAGGGACTACGCTACAGAGGTAAAAATGCGTCTAAGTGTTCATAAAATTGAAAATAGGGTGACCTCACGCAGTCTTATTGTTAAGTTTCAAAGTGGAAGAGACCGACTGTATTAGTGTGCAGACGAGGTAAGAAAGTTTTCTCGAGATTTGGCCAAACTTGTAGTTCACCACCTCTAGTAATTGGGGAAATGGCGCGTAAATTATTTCGTCATAAATGTTGCCCTCTGTTAATGCTTCTCTACCCAAAATCATATTTTTACGATACTTTAATCAAAGACGAGGATAGAACGAGTTGAGCTTTAAAGTACTGTGGCATCAATAAAAGGGCATTTCTGGAGTTTAACTACCCCCAGGCATAATTTTTTTTTAATTATAGTGCAATTTTATGAAACTAGAACAGTGTATGTAAAATTAAATTTGGAACACATTTTATTATATATAATTTTCAGATTTTTTCCTAATTTTCAGAAAATAGAAACATGTTCGTTAGTACATTTGAAGATCTTGAGCATTTATTGAATTGTGAAGTGTCGCTATTAGCGTATTTGCAGTATTACAATTGTTTGATTCTGACTAATGTGAATTGTGTAAAATGTGCCTCCCCCATGCAATTTAATGCTTCGGCTTTAGAATTTTGGTGTTCCAACTTCCAAATAATTTCTTAGACGGAAGTGTGAAACTTTAGTTTCTGCAGGGAGAAAGAGCTTTTTTGAGGGAAGTCATCTTTCGATCCCACAAATTATGAAACTTATTCATTTTTATTTGTGCTTGGAACTTCCTATGACTGTGATCTGTAAACAATTGAATTTAGATGATCATACAGTTGTTGACTGGTTTAATTTCATTAGGGATGTTTTCATTGTTTCTGCTATCTTTTTGTCTAATAAAAGAAAATATGGTCCGATTCTCATGAAACTTTCACACTTTATATAAAATTAATTTTAAAACACATTTCGTTAAGAGCAGTTTTCAAGTTTTCCTGATATTTTTCGTAAAAATTGTGGGGTAGTCAAACTCCAGAAATCCCAATAACAGTAATATGACAAACTCAAAATCATATTTTTGTGATCTTTAATCAATAATGACGACAGGGCGAGTCGAGTTTTGAAGTACTGTGGCATCAATTACAGTAGTATACTTTATTTATACTTTAAACTAATAATATGCTTTATTTTATTATGCATTTTGACTTTTCCATTCTTGATACACATTAGAGGATTTTTTATCGCTATAACCTTATTCTACAACACATCTCGATAGGAATTTGGTGGAGTAGTTTCTTTTTGAAACTATTATTTTATAATTATTGCAATTATATAATGTAATTATACAATTACACATTTGCTTCAAATGTAAATGTGTGGATATAATTGTAATTGTAATTTAGTATAAACATAATTGAAAATGAACAGGATATAACGACTTCCATTTATGGTTGCCAGTTCAATTTCTACTAAAAACTCCCATTAGTTTACTTGCAATCGATATTGTAGAATTAAATCCAACATTACATCATTGCAACCTACTTAAACTTTAACTGTGCAGTAAACCATATCATTAACTGTAGGTTGACCGTTGACATTAAAGAGTTTCCCTTTTATTTAATTGAACATAACATGACTTGTCATAACTTACCCTCACAAAGCGTAACTTAACCTTACTCTACATGTGCCTTCCTTTTAAATATAAAAACACATGAAAATGTTCGGCAAGAAACCTAAATAGTTTCCAAAATTATAATTTAGAGGTTACGTTTTAAGCAGTCATCCACACTAGCACCTGTAGGGGTGTAATTGTTAATGTTCTGCTGGAAAATTTGGTAAAACTCTATTGTTAAGATGCTAAGGAGGAATAAAGAAGTTTAGCTATCAGGAAAAATATGCTACACGTCCTTACCTTGCTAAATCAGGAAATATTTCATACACGCGTTTTTACTTTCAGAAGAATCGGATTCATCCGAGGACCCTGAGCAAGGTGTTCAACCTGTCTCCCAACTGCTGAATTCGTTCCCGACGTAAACCGGTGAGAATTACGTTCAGATAACGATGTTTCTTTCACATTGATATGGGCTCCTCAGAGGGATACAACTGTTGTGTCAGGGGGGACTATGTGAGGGCCCGAGCTAAAGGTTAGGTAGGCTTCTTTTTTGTTGAAATAGAATAAGTTTTTGTTTTGTTACGGACCATCTATTTTCGGTTCACTGCTGTCCTGTTTTTCAGCACCTACTACTTTCTTCTTCAACCTTTTCTTGTTTCAGATCTTCTTTCTTGGTTTGCTGTTTCTGTGCACCTGGTGCATAGATTCCGCGTTCCTTCAATTCCATACTAAATGGTGCCTTCCTCCTTCCTCTCTTGGAACATCTTTGTCGTGGTTAAGGGAGGCTAAAACTCCCTTATTTAATAATAATAATCACATTGATTTGTGAACTTTGTTTTATTATGTATTGTTCATGAGTTCGTGCATCAAAAAGAAATCAATTACAGTACATGTTGAGTGCTAATCTATTTTATGTATTGCTAATTTTATGCGTGATATTTTAGGTGCGTAATGTATTGGAAAGTCTACTATTGCTATAAACCTTTTTCTTCGATATACGAGTATCTCGATAGAAATTTGATGGAATAGTTTTCTTTTCGATACTCACGATGAAACTATTAAAAAAAGAAGAAATAAATCTCTACTTGTGTTAGTTGTAAAAGCTGTGTGTGTAAGTTCATACCTGACACTATCGTTAGTGTTTATTTTACCATTGACTATATCGGTAGAAGTGCTCTGCCAAGGAATGTGATTCCGTTTTTATCAATGGTATTCGATTTTAAGTCAATGATTCAAGATTAAGTAAATTCTGTGAAAAGTTGTATTTTAATTCATAGAAATGCAATCTTCTCAGGGAACTCACAAAGATCATCTAGTTCCATTGTACTACACGGAACAATTCCAATATATTTTGACTTATTTTATTACTTAATTGCCCAAATATGGTGCATGTTATTTTTCTTCAAATTAAGCATTTTAATTTCTATTTCGTTATATGCAGAAATTTCTTTGAAATGACGCAAAAACTGCAGTTGTGTTTCTGATTTTGACTACTATAATGTACATACGAACATCCTTTCATTTACCTTATAAGACTACCATAAGACCTTTTAAATAATATTTAAGAACATACTAGGTAAACAATTCAATAATTCCTTTCATTTCCAGTTCCGTTGCTTCGCCAAAAAAATGGAAATAGCTGCCATTCAAAGTCAACTCGATCGCATGGAGTGTAAAGTTGAGATATTAAACGATCAAGTTGCTGGGATCGCCTTGCTTCTGAAGGAGCATCTTTACTCAGAAAAATCTACCAACGTAACACCAGTTCGAGGATTCACGCGTGCGACTTCAATGGAAGACTGGACTACATACTTCAGCGCGAAGATCTTGTAAGTTGTATTGTGATCAAATAATTGTTAATATATCCCTCCATTGATTTCAAATTGTCATTTAAATATTTGGGGATAGTGGATTCGACGCTTTTTCGTTATGATAGGGAGTTGGCGTGAAACATGCGCGAAAAGCTTGGAAAAACACAATCTTTCATTTCAGCAGACACAAGTCTTCGTAGAGAGACTTCAAAGCTAATATGCTGCTGAGGATCTAAACAAAATTGTAAGCTAATGTACTTCGAAATTGTTGAGAAACATTTTCAAATATGTCTTACAGTTTCCTTTTCTCAAATTTCCAGGTTCCAAATCTGATGACCGCCAGGGAAGCAAACCTTAGTCGCACAGTGACATCGATGATGAAGATTTTACTCGCGAGAAACCTAGCGACAGAATTCTCCATGCCAGGTTTAGGCCCCCACAGACTGAGGACCAAAATCAAGTTTGACAACTCCGCTCCGCCGCTTGTGCAATAATCGAAAGTGAGTGACCATGATGCCATGTACTTAAGAGTATTGTTACAAAAACAAATTAACATTTGCAAATCATGTTCACAAAATCTTGATTGCATTTAATTTAGTACGTAAAATAGAAGAGTAGGATACAGCTTGCCATAATTTGTTGCGAACGACATTCTTCATACTTTTTCTTCATTGCAATGCAGGTGCTCTTGCTCAAATTCCCGAGTACCGCGACGAGCCTAGGAGTAAAGTGAAAGCTGCCATTCAGAAAGCTCCCATCTCATAGGTAAGCTCTGCTGAAAAATGTTCTATGAAGTTTCACCATGATAAACTTCCAATCTCATTTGAGGGCTGTAAGCCCTCAAATGAAGATCTGTGCTCAAATGCAAAAAATTTCTATAATGTTGTTAAAAGGAGCATATTCAAATAATAAGTCAAAAACTTAAACCTAGCCTCAACGCAATTACAAATAATTTTTTTATCTAAAATTGTTCAATAGGACTGTGGCTTATAGACGTTTGAAATCTCCAGTTGTTCATTCATTTTACCTCTATCTCTGGTGCCGTTAACATGCGAATATCTGGTGAGCAGTAAAAACTAGTCATCTGCAATTTCAATCATGTACAAAATTACCTTACCTAGTCTTCTCGCATTGTGATATTTGATACCAATATTTGTGATACCAATATTATTGTTCTATCTAATCTAGCGCAAATCAGTGATTATCTTTGTATTCTAACATGTTTAGAACTATTGAAACACAAGTAATTCGATGTTTTGCTCTAACAAAGTTTTTTCCAGCCAGTATACCCTTATTTATAATATGAGTAAAGCTATTGATAAGGAACTTAAAATGAAGGATAAACTTTACAAACCTATGCTGTGAGGAGCATTTATTCTCACTAAAATTTGACCTGGAAACTATTAAAGGTATTTCGTAGTATTCGTACACAGAATATTTGATAGCAATCCTATCCTTGATAACCAACTATTTTTTTTCAACTATTTTCAGTTTAACTGGGATGGAGGAGAGGCAAGAGATCCGTCACTTATCTTCCAGCTATCACTTGTGCATTTGAAAATTGTGCTCCAACCCTTGACGAGCCAGTTTCACTCGAGCTATGCGGAAAGACACAGGGTGTATTCTAAGATGAAGTGTAACAGAAGGTTTAGACCGCTCAGGGCATAAAACTATTATATCTTTGGGAATTAGCGAACCCAGGGGAATTTCTGAGGCTCAGCTGAAGGGTAGGTAGGCATTCCTTTTGATTTCATATGCTTTTGTTTTACTACGGATCATATTTTTTGCAGCTTACTGTTGACTTTTTCGCCGTTTATTACGTTTTTCTTTAACTTCTATCTTGTTTCATAAACTTCTGTGTATCCTGTTGATTCTGAAAACAAGGTGTTTCACGCCTTGTTCATAGATTACCCATTTGCTAAATTCCCTACAAATTTGTGTGTACCATCTTCCACTCTTTACAACGCATTAATATGGATAGGGAGGCTTATCCTAATATTCTGGATTTAACTTAAATAAAGGATTAATTTAAATGAAACATTTTACATAAACCTTTTTTGGGTGCTTAATGCCGATCGTGCTTTGCATTTACGTAAAAAAATTTAAGCAATAAATAACTTAAATGTCAAAGCATGTTTTAATAACTGCGAGTCCAGTATGTGATCGTAGAAATAAGACCAGCGCAGTCAATGCGGTAATTAGACAAGTGTGCTTAATTTTCAGCCAAGATGAGCCGTTATTTTTGTTTCTTCACATAATAAACAACAGGGGTAAGCATTTGAGTGTTTACTAAGCTTTGCCATTAGAAACTCTCTGCCACGCTCAGCGAAGTTGTTTTGAAGAGCAATACTCAAAAATGTAATAGATATATATTAAATACTTGAGTGTTGATCTTCAAAAAGACAACTTTCGACAAAAACTTTCGGCGACAAAAAAAATACTTTCGGCCGTGCATAGCCGAGATTTATCTCCTCTCAGCGACCCTCAAATATAAATATATGTATGTATTTGTATTTCAGGGTCGTTTAGAGGCGATAAATTTCGGCTGTGAGCGACCGAAAGTTTTTTTTTAATGCCAAATTCAAGGAAGGCCATCCGCGAATCATGTGCGCATCGCCGGTGAAATGGGTCGAGCAGGGACGTAGCTTGGACTTAGCATGTATAATCGTCGCGGACGGCCGCGGACGTCTCTGAGCCAAAAAGTTCGTCCCTAGGTGGACATTTCGCCTACGATGCGGAGGCGATTTACCGATGATACGTCCCTTAGGTTCTCTCATGCTCGGCCATAACACATCGGCGATACGTCCTCGATTTTCATTTGGGTAAGACAGTTCGTGGAACAATCTATTCAAACTGTCTCAAGCCTAACACTTGCTGCTCGCAGATAATGTTCTTCCTCATCAAGTTCTTCGTTAAGTGTAGAACTTTAAAATCTATTAGAGCCTTCAATAGATAAATATGGAAAACATCTGTGAAACAGATGTTAAACAAAATTATGCACAATTAAGTTTCTTCCTTCGATGAAACCTGATCCCTAAATTGTCCCATTTTGGTAAGACCGATATGACCCAGACCCAATATATGTACATTTCATCATCAAAGGGGTACAACTTCTGTATCCAAGGGAGTTGGCGATCCCAGGGGGAATATGTGAGGTCCCGAGTGGAGAGTTAGGTAGGCTTTTTTTGTTGAAATTGTAGTGTCGTACTATCGACACAACTTGATGTATTTTCAGCGGTAGCTTCAAACTACCAATGTAGGAGCTACAGTATCAGAAGCCGTAAACTTCTACGGAGCAAGGGAAAGAAAGAGCACAGCAAGGCTCCTAATAATGCACTGATTCCTTCGGTGACAGACTTTCCTTAAAACTAGCAATGCCCGGAAGTCAAACAAGGACTTTCCGGAGCTCATGAAGTTCGTAAAGGCAAGACACCATAAAGGACTTCCGTCGGTCAGAGTTCCGACCGTTTATGGATCTTCCGGCTCCAAGACCCAGCGAGACAAAGACAACGGGCCGTGCTCACTTCACACGGCACATCCCGAGATATAACAATTTCCCTCCCTTTAGATGAACGTATGAAAAACGGAAGGCAGAACTAAACAACCCATTCGCATTACAGGTTTAGTTATTCTTCTACTTGATCTACGCGGTTCATTTTGTGCAGATGAACTGCTAACAGGCTGCACAGTAGAAGGCTCAGCCGCCTTGCTACTGAAAGATCCCAAATTACTAGACGAATGAAGCTGCTGATTTGAATGTCTCTTCCAGATTACATTTAATGCTAAGATTTGAACATGAAAGATATTAACAGCAACTTTACCCACAATTATTCCCTTCAGCCACTTGGGACCATCTCTTAAATTCAGAGCAAGAACATGATCACCGACATCAAATT
>JACJUY010010728.1:0-13643 GCA_014220935.1 Platorchestia sp. MABIK
CGAGTGCATCATTTTCTAATAAGTTGAGGGGCATCATAGATTCATGTACCTGATATAGAAAAATTGAGGGAATAGCAATGCTCTCCGACAGTTTGAGGTAAAAGAATAAGAATAGCGCTCATTCCTGAGAAAACATTCACATTGCTCATCCATTGGTCAGCCGCTTTTAATTTAGGAGCTGATGTGGCAACGTCTATACGTATAATGAACGCATTAGGAAATGATTTGTTGAATTCTAGCCATCACAACAATTTGTTAGTACTTGACTCATGTAGAACTGAACTGAAAATAATACTGTAACACAATAAAAACAACATTACTATAACTTGTGAGAAAAACTCTGCCAATATAACTGAAGCAGCCGCTAAATTGAGTCAACGATGCTAAAAGGACTTAGCCAAATGTGGGCAGGGGTGTCAGCACTTCAGTGCTGCCGGGCTAACAGGCCAACGAGTAGAACAGAAGCAAAAAGTCAAGATTTTGCTTCTAAATCTCTAGATAGAGAGATATTAGCGTCTCCTAAAGAACTAGGATGCATGGCATTACCACATCAAGGAATTACCTGTAATATTCTGGCCTGAAATTCCCAAATTGGAGTGGATGTGGCGATGAACTTTGCAGAGTACTTGAAAATGTGCAAAAGTTCTATGAACTCTCACAGAAATAAAACTCAGGGTTTAGTCCACAAAGTTTAATTTTTGAAAAAAAATTAGGATCAAGTCCAAATTTTTATATACAGAAGGGAGAAAGAAATATTCGTAATCTTATCTATCTTTAAATTCAACAGCTTTAACTGTACAAAATAATCATACATTACAGCATAATGATACTTTATTCTAATAAAAACAAATGAAATTATATGATACTCAATTTTTACAAAATAATGCCAAAGGTTCATTCTAAAGGATGAAAGAAGTGTTCGTACAATAAATACTGTGAAAAATCGGTGAGTAGCCTATGGCTATAGGTACCCAAATTTGAATAAATGCTTCATTATGAATTGAATCTGCTATTGACTGTAACAGAGAATATCAATATAAAGATCCAACTGCTCAAATGCAAATGAATATTATAATAAAAAGACTCAATTTTATGACAAGACGATGATCAACTTTACTTATCTTTATTCCCCTTATAAGATGTTAGAAATTCGGAAAGCACGTAAACATGGGTTACTAGAAGGTAAATTCGTTATCTTTTATTACGCTTTAAACAAATATTCTACCACACGTTCATACCATGCTCGAAAAGAAATAATTAGGACATTGTTTTTTTTTTGCCTGAACGTCACATTTCAGTCTTATAGTTAAATGGCACAGGCCAACACTGGTCTCAAGCAAACTCGACAAGAGCCTTGATTTTTGTTGCATCAGTAACATTTATTTAAAAACTTTAAACAAACAATTTATTCATCACGGGTGATACATCAGTAGATTGTTCCTGTAATTCTAATACAATGGACTCATTTGAGTATAGCTACTTGTGGGCCAAAGTGCGACTTCTAGGGCATCCTGTCATCAACGCTATTTTAAAGTGTACAAATTTGTTTAACCTAATTTATTTAACCTAGGTGTGCACCAGACTGATCAATGAATTGGTTCTCTCAAGGTTTGATGCTTAATTTTACCTAAATGGTTTAAACGAACTATATGTAGACTGTATAGTCTAGTAAAGATTAGGATTAGACTTAAGATCTAAGTCATTAATCATGGTAAATATCTTTATCAAGATGAGTCATACAGCAGAAAAGATTTGACTTGATTACCTTATGTGATTAATATTTCAATAGGAAGAGGGATAGAAGATTCGTTTTGAAAGCTTTGTGAGAACGTTTTTCACGGATCTCAGGAGGTTTCGAATTCCAAGCTTCCAATACGTTATTGTGCTGTGACCGAGCTTTTGAATAATGAGGAAGTATGATGTTCTTTCAATTTCGGGTTAAATGATCAAGATAAGCAGTTTGTACAGTTAATTATTGTTTGCGGTCTCTGTTACCATTATTAGTCAGTGTTTTATACACGAAATCACGTATAGAGAGCTTCTAGAGGTCCAAAAGCTTAAGTATTTTTAAACCTTTGAATCAATAATTTGTGCGAGCAAAATGTTCTATTTTTTACCGTTCTAATGGCTCTTTTTATTTTCAGCCCAAAGAACAAACTGGTTTTATCTTTACCAGTTCCGTGTTAAGCTTTTATCATTACCTCTATAACTGTTAACAGTTGCGTTCATTTGTGAAGGTTGTTTGTAGAATTTTTTTTTTTTTTAAAAACTTTGGAAGGAGTTTCCGTTCAAAATTTCGTACATTATTTTCGCAGTAGGTCATTGATATTTTAACCCACGCCAACTCAGAGAAAGCGATAGACTGCTTCTCTCACGAGAGATGTCAGTTAGGGCGGTGACTCAGGAGAGGCCGCGCATGCCTAGCTTCTCTGGACTCTGCGGCTTTGAGCGCCATTTTCTAAATCAAGCATAAGCCTTGAATTTCACTCACGGTAAATTAAATCATTCACTGCATCATTTACGACTACAAAGAACACCCTCCTTCAAATAATTGTGACTTTGAGTGATCTGTGGAAACTCATATTGATCATGTAAACTGATCGTTACCGCAAATACGTGGCGCGATGACTTTACCTCGTAAAACTACACCTCTCTCACTTCAAATTTATCTAAGTTAAGTTCAATTTAATCCAAGTCAAGTTCAACTTAATCCAAGTCAAGTTCAAATTAATCCAAATCAAGTTCAAACTAATCCAAGTCAAATTCAAATTAATCCAACCCTAAGTTGAGTTAAAATTGGCGTAATCCCTTGGTAATTTGAGCGTTTTTGTGATAAAAATGTATCTATTGGATGTGATGAGCAAAAAGAGCTTATCCTTTCAGCAAGGAATGCATAAAATTTTTGCAATATAAAAACAAGCTGTCGTAAAATGTGGTAAGTATCCAGTATCAGGAGGCAGAGTGTGATTCAGATCTTTGAGCGGAGTTACAGATAGAAGTCAATTATGAAAACTTCGTATCATACTACTCATTAAAGTTGTTTTACAATTCTACATTAATGGCAGTATGCATCCATTCAAATTTTTATGTTCAAAGGCAATTTTATGTTACACATACACATAGGAATATCGAGGATTTATTTATAATCATGTGAAGATTTATTTGCGTGAAATTCCACTTTATCACATTTAAATTCATTTATGCATGCATGTACAAAAGATTACGATTGGACGATATGTAGATTTATCCTTTAAAAGAAATGTTGCAACGAAGTCTGTTTTTGCTTGTTCAAACGATTTTTAAAAAAACAAGTTACAATTTGTTTCGTCGACAGAGATGATCTATTTGCCTTGGCCTATTCATTTGAAAGGATGGCACAATTTTTATTGCTAATGCAAGATTGCATCTATGTAGTAATGTACTCATGTAAATTGTAATCAAATGGTATCGTACATAAGTAGTCTGTGAATCGCATTTGCATTGTTCTTTTAAAGGTTAAATATACATATCGGCCTCTGGTAATCTTTAGTAGTTGCATGCAAATATGATTTTGTATGTGAAAAAGGGGAATTTCACCCATATAAATCTATACATGAGTGTAACTAAATCCTCGATACTACTAAGTGTATGTGTAACATAAAACTACCTTTGAAAATTAATTTTTGAATGGATGCATACTGATATTAATGTAGAATTATAAAACAACTTTAATGTATAGTATAAAATGAAGTTTTTATAATTGACTTCTACCTGTTACTCCGCTCAAAGATCTGAATCACACTCTGCTTCCTGATACTGGATACTTACTACATTGTACAATAGCTTGTTTTAGAATTGCAGAAATTTTTTGTATTCCTCGCTGAAAGGAAAAACGTTTTTCTTGCGCATCACATCTAATAGATACATATTTAACTCAAAAAAGCTCAAATTACCAAGGGATTGTGTCAATTTTTAACTTACCTTAGGGTTGGATTCCTTTGAACTTGACTTGGATTAATTTGAACTTGACTTGGATTAATTTGAACTTGTCTTGGATTAGATTGAACTTGACTTGGATTAAAATGAACTTGACTTGGATTAATATGATCTTGACTTGGATTAAATTGAACTTGACTTGGTTTAAATTTAACTTGACTTGGATTAATTTGATCTTGACTTGGATTAAATTGAACTTGACTTGGATTAATTTGATCTTGACTTGGATTAAATTGAACTTGACTTGGATTAATTTGAACTTGACTTGGATTAATTTGAAGTGAAAAAGGTGTATTTTACAAACTGTAGAATCCAGTCTCAAAGATGAGTATTCTTAATAATTTTATGTCTAATAACCTCTCATTCTGACCCTCCGGGTATATTGTACTCAGCCGACGAATTTTTCGTATAGCGAAATGTAGAATTAATAGTATTTAATGACCTTTTTATCCCAGAAAGGAAATCTTAGAAAATTGAGAAAAATTTAAAATAAGATTACCAACAATATTTTAAAATGTTCAAAATCACTGACTATGTATTCGAAGGACAAGTTCGGAATAATACTATTTAGCCACGCTCACCATTTGCAAGTCATTTGCATTTCCATTACCAAGCCGGAACTTCGCGTTACTTTTTCATTGAATTTATCCTATAGAATTACATTTAAACTGATTGTAACCTTTTTTTCATGATGCAGCAGCTAACACTTCAGTAAATCTACGTACCGTAAAGAAAAATATGAGCAAGAAGCGAATATTTAGCATAACACATTCAAATAAAAAATACGCGTTTCACATCCTTTCCGATTGATAATCTGGCACAGTAAGTCATGTCTTGATAACGCAGTGATTTTAAAAGATGATCAGAAAAAAGACCTGAGGTCACAACGTTGATGGCTGCTTGGCATAGAATAGAAGGTCGTATAATTAATTATATAAATGAACACTGAGACCCATCGATCACGACTCGTACTTGCATGCACGTTTACATTATGACCACAAGAAGACATTCATGCAATATCTACAATACTCAGAACATAAAAGAAACACTTAGCCTCACATCAAAGAAGTTATCACTGTGATCACTTTTTCATGTTGCATCATTTCTAAGAAATGCTCGTCTGTATCTAAAAGACTCGCAGTATCTTCCAAAGGCTTAATGTAGCAACATCACATCATCAAACGTTCACATGAACAAACGAAACTTCCTCCGTCATCAATTGCTGAGGGCACACTGAGAACTGACAGTTCTGCTACTCAAATAGGGGAGGGGCGTATCACTTTTCGCACTTTAGTCACACACGTCACTATCGCTACGTGCTGCAGGCTATGCCATTGGTCGAATTTAGAGCCGCGTTGCCCAGGTGTACGGGCGATGAGGCGACACTGCAAGTTGCCTAAGTTCTCCTGTGTGTTTTGAACTCAACAGTATTGTCAATTTGAATACTATTGCGAAATGTCAATTAATTTTAAATCGCCCAATTTATCAAAACATGGTAAATTTTGGTTATGGTTCGTTTCATTCAAGAGTGTTAAATGTAAATGTAGAAAAATAATAATATAAAATCGCGTAAAATTGATTTTTGAATTGATTTCTCGGCCCCGCAATAATAAGCGGGGCGGAGGCATCAGTACGTACATATCCTAAGCACATAGATTCGAGACTCATAGCAACTGCAACTATGAATCGGGATCATATAGAGTCACTATTCGTAGAACTAACTAGAAATAGTAAAGGAATTATGATTGGGACAGTGTATAGACGTACTACAGCCTGTCCTGTATCCTTCCTGAATGAGCTCAATCGTATTATTTCACAGTTCAACAGGTCCTTACTCAATGTCATGATATTCTGCGTTGACTTCAATTATGATCTACTGAGACATGAATGCTGTGAACCAATCTCAAATTTCCTAAATGTCTTTCGGTCTAAATCTTCCCTTCCGATCATCACAAAGCCTACACGGATATCCTCAGAATCTGCTACGCTGTTCGACAATATCTTTATGACAGACCCAACTGATTTTCTTACTGGAACAATTACTTCTGACTTAGATCATATTCCAGTTTTTCTTATGAAGAAAAATGACTATGTCACTTGCACCATGCCACGAGCTGAAACGTACACTTTTCGTAAAGTAAACGAATCAAATTTGGGAGGAATGCACACCGTTCTAGAAGAATTAATGCTAACATTGCACATCTCTCAACAAAACAAAAATGCAACGAGCATTGATGAAGCAGTAGTAAAGTTGACTGAAACTATTAATGCCCGCACACAATCAGTGTTGTCCAATTGTAACATGTACAATTGCACCGAAAAATAGACAAAAGCCATGGATCACTGAAGACACCTAGCCCTCCTTTGCGAAGGGCGAATACCTAGATAAATATATAGCAGATTCAGAAACTATGTGACAAACCAGATAAGGGTATCAAAAAAGAGCTACTTTACGCTCAAGTTTACTCAATTTTAAGCTGGCATCAATTCTTGCTATAAACCGAATAACACTGATAAGAAAAAATTGGATCCGTTGTTCTAGATAATGTAAAATACCATGAGAAGAAAGATATTGCTAATCTTTTGAACAATTTCTTCGTTAACGTAGGGAAAACTATACCTGATTGTATTTCAAGTGAACCTACTGATCACCTGAAATACACGGATCGAATTCGTGAACACAATTCATTTATTTACGTCTACCAACTTTTCCGATGTTATTTCGTGCATAAACAACCTGAAAAATAAAATCGAGTGGGTTACAAACAGGTTGCGGAGTCGGAGTCGCTTTTCCGAATGTGGTGGAGTCGGAGTCGTCCATTCGGATCTGGTGGAGTCGAAGTGGGAGTCGCTATTTTGTGGTGTCTTTGATTCTAATTTATGCCAAAAATTATTTATAATTGTTTAAAACCGAAAGTAAACAAAGCAGAGTTAAAATACTTTACTGAAAAGAAAGAAAAATGAATTTTTTTATTGATTATTTTGTTCGAAGTTCGAAACAGCGTTTTAATACCTATAACCTAATACTGTCATTGATATCTAGTCATTGTGGGTTCGCATACATATATATGAGATACCTACGGGAGCGAAAATAACTTTCGTAATGGAGCAATAATGCGTATTTTACAGCTAAAAAGCAGGAATTAGTAATTGAAAGCATCGCACATTTATTCTATTTATTTCCGTTTCGTTCATTTCCCTTTCAATTAATACACAGGAAGTAGAAACTTGTAGTAAGTGTGTTGTAAGTTACTTGCAGAACAACTCAGCAGATGCAATACATTGTACTCAACATGAAGAGTGGTAACTCTGTACGATCATAATGTGTCTATATTCTATACCAGTGGTTTCTTATAACGATCTTTTCTAGTTTTTTGGTTTTGCTTTGATGTATTGATTGATAATGACTAGTTTTTTCAGAAACCTTGAGTTAAGTTGTGATCATAAATATTTCTAGTCTTTAGGTTATGATACATAGATAATGACTAGTCTTTGCCAAAACCTGCAGCTATGGTCTGATACATAAACACTTCTACGTTTTAGGTTTTGTTATCACTATTGATAAAGAAACTTCAATTAGCATATTCTGATGTGAATAACTGAAATATTACTGTAGTTGAATTTTTCAGCAATGTGTAGTACCTATGTACTCCAAATTGATCTCTTTGTTTTGTTTACTTCCTTGTCTTTAGGTCAAGTTAACATGTATTAATAATGAAAATTTTTGCCCATTTCTGAAGTTGTTCCTTGAATGTTGTTTGGTTCTTAAAGAGTTAAATTGTATTTCACTATTTCATTATCATGTTCAATTTTTATCTTCTGATCCCTTCCCAGTTTCTAAGTAAGCATACGTTGAAATGAAGATTTTCATGATTATGTCTTTACGATTTTAAAAACTGAAAGAGTATCTGTTTCTCGGCATTATCGAATTAATTACTTTTTCCTAAGAAAGATTTGGAAATTTTGTAAGGTAAACAATATTGGTATAAGGACACATGAAAAATTAAATACAATAAACGAGCTGCATTGAAAATAATAACACAACACTAGAAAAAACTTCACTTAGTCACACACATATTGTAACTGTAAGCAAAGCACTATTTAAACAATTTAAGCAATTTATTTACCACAGGTGATACAGAGGCAGAATGTTTCTTAAGTCTAGTACAATGGTCAAACTAGAGTATAGCTACCTGTAGGCCCGAACAAGTTCAGCGACTTCTAGGGCATCCTACCATCATATTATTCTAAGGTGTACAATAAACTTTAACCTTATTCACTTAACCTAGTTTCGCAATAGACTGATCAATGAGATAATTGACTTGGTATTTGATGCTGTATTTTACAATATAGGTCAAATCGGCTATATTTAACAATATATTCGATAAAACGATTAAGAGCAGACTGAAGATCGGTATGTTACCTATGGCAAATCACATTATTAGGACCATACATGTAGGAGGCAAGATGTGACCTGGTGGTCTTCCACGATTAGTATATTGATAGGAAGTGAGATTGAAGATGTCTTTTGAATACTTTGTAAAAATTACTTTCACGGATCTCCGCAGGTATTGAGTTCCACGTTTTAGTTCCAGCGAAGAGGATACTGTGTTGCGACCGGGCCTTTCAATAATAGGGAAGCATGAATTTATATCTATTTCGGGTTAAATGGTCGTGATGGCCAGTTTGCGCAATTAATAATTGTTTTAAGCTATTGTCTCCAACATTTCTTAGTGTTTTGTAAGTGAAATTGCAAATGGAGATATTGTAGAGATCTGAAAGTTTAAGTATTTCTAAATTTTTTAATGAATCATTTGTGTGAGCATTATATTCTAGGTTCCTTACCGCTCTGATAGCTCTCTTTTGCAGAGTAAAAATTTTGATGGTTTTATTTTTATCAGTTCCGTGCCATGCTTCTCTTCCGTATTGCAAGTATGGAGAAATGAGCGTTCGGTAGAGCATTTGTAAAGCTGCTTCAGGCAGGAAATTTTTTAACTTTGCTTAGGATTCCGATTGATTTTGATAATTTGGAACTAATATGAGCGATGTGCTCTTTGAAGCTCAGATGTTTATACATTATGATGCCCGGAAACTTACATGAGGAGGTTTCTTCGATTTCACCTTCGCCAATTTTAATGCGGGGAAGAGATACATTTTTCTTGTATGAGAATGTAAAACATTTCGTTTTATCGATATTAAGGCTTATTTTATTAGCTTTAAGCCCCAATGAAACCTTACGAAGTTCATTATTTATACTCTCCGCAATCATAGCGGGATTTTGGTTCGGAAGGACCGCAGAAAGCGTGCTGTCATCGGCAAAAAGTATGAATTTGAAGAATGATGTAGATTTAATAATATCATTGATAAAAATCAGAAATAGGAGAGGCCCAAGAACAGATCCTTGTGGGACTCCATGGCTAATTGTCTGTGTATCTGATTTTGCGTTGTCGATGACAACGTATTGCCTCCGATTTGTAAGGTATGATCTGAACCAGTCATGGGCAACCCCTCGAATGCCATAACAGTGTAGTTTCGAGAGTAATATTTTATGGTCCACACAATAGAATGCTTTTCGAAAGTCAAGAAATACAGAGAAGACAGGCTTTCCTTCATCTATGTTAAAATAAAGGAATTGTAAGTGATTTAATATTGCCTGTGTTGTTGATTTTTTTGAGCGAAAGCCGAACTGTTTATCGTAAAGAAATGATTTCTGTTCAAAATAAGAGTACTCTTTTTAATTCACAATTTTTTCGAATACCTTGCTAATAATTGGTAGTACGGAGATAGGTCGATAATTGTTTACACAGGTTTTTTCACCATTTTTAGAGATAGGGGTTACTCTAGCAACTTTGAGGTAGTTCGGGAAAGTGCCTAGTAAGAGAGACTGATTAATGAGATTGGATATCAGCGGGGCTACAATATCAGCAATAATTTTTAGTACTTATGTCAGAAACGTTTGTAACCCACATGATTTATTTTTTAGGTTGTTTATGCACGCAACTACATCAGAGGAGTTGGTAGGCGTAAAAAAGGAGTTGTGTTCTCGAATATAATCCATGTATTCCAGGTGATCAGTAGGCTCACTTGGAATATCATCAGCTATGGTTTTTCCTACGTTTACGAAGAAATCGTAAAAGAGATTAGCAATTTCTCTCTCCTCATGGTATGCTACATTATCTTGAACAACATGTTTAATTTCCTTTTTATCAGCGTTATTCGGTTTACAGTGAGAGTTAAGGAGGCGCCAAGTTTTTTTAACGTCAGCTTTAAATTGAGTAAACTTGCGCGTAAAGTAGCTCTTTTTTGATGACCTTATCTGACTTTTCACATAGTTTCTGAATCGGTTACATGTTTCTCGAGATTTTCGCCCTTCGTGAAGGAGGGCTAGCTAAGCTTGACGTTTCTTTATATTTGTCACGATGTGTCCAGTAATCCAGATTTTTTGTTTATTTTTCGGGGTAACTGTACGGGTTAAAATTGGGCAACACTGATTGTATGCGACCATTATAGCTTCAGTCAATTTTACTACTGCTTCATCAATGCTCGCTGCATTATTGTGTTGAGAGATATGCAGTGTTGGGATTGATTCTTCTAGAACGGTGCGCATTTCTTCTAAATTTGATTCGTTTACTTTGCGATATGAGTAGGTTTCAGCCCGTGGCTTGGTGCAAGCAATATAGACATTTTTCTTAACAAGAAAGACTGGAAAATGATCTGATAAGTCAGAAGTAATGATTCCAGAAAGAAAATCCCTTGGGTCTGTCATAAAGATATTGTCAAGAAGTGTTGCTGATTCCGAGGTTATTCGTGTAGGCTTTGTGATGATCGGAAGGAAAGATTGAGTCTGAAAGGCTGTTAGGAAATTAGAGATAGGTTCACAGCTTTCATGTTTCAGTAGATCATAATTGATGTCACCGCATATTTTTATGTCATTGTATAAGGACCTGTTGAACTGAGAAATTTTACGATTTAGTTCATTTAGGAAGGATATAGGACAGGCTGTAGGAGGCCTATACACCGTTCCAAGCACAATGCGTTTACAATCTCTAGACAGTTCCACGAAGAGTGATTCTATATGATCCTGATTCATTGATGCACCCGCTTTGATTCTCGAGTCTATGTGGTTAGATATATATGTACTGATGCCTCCGCCTCGCTGGTTTTTTCGTAGCGAATGGTAACTATGATAATTTTCAAATCGAATCATGTCTTTGGTTGAGTCATCTAGCCAACTTTCGGTGAAGCTAATCACGTCTAGGTTATATTTAAGTTCAGTAATAGTACATTGTACCTCTTCTAATTTTGAATAGAGTGACCTACAGTTCCAACACAGGAGTGAGATATCATGGCGAGTTATTCATGTAGTTTCTTTGAATTTTGATATTTGTATACCTACAGTCTTCAGAGTCGTTTAGGTTTGGATATATTCTGTTCAAATGATTGAGATCTGGGTCGATTTCGTCGAGGATATTAGCGTGATCAGCCATTTAAAATTTGCAAACAGTAAGAAGTAGGTATTATATAGCTTACAAACGAAATACAGAGTCAAGCATAAAGGGATTTTCCTGTCTAAAAAACTAGCTTATGAAGTAAGAGAGAATAGAGTCGAAAATCTAGCGCGATTTCGTGAGTACACACAAAATTCAGTCCATGAGCGAGTAATATTGGAGTTCAATATCACAATATTGGTGCAAACAGATTGCTGAGGGCGTTTTCACAGTTCACACACAGCAGGTAATAAGTTTTAAAGATATGACGACACTGACATATTCAGCTAATATGGTTTACGCGTAATAACAGCTCTAGTGGGAAAAGAAGAAAAATTCACAGTAATATTGGTAGGTAAAGATTGCTGATTGCATTGTTAGAGAAGTTCACACAGAGCTGTCATAAATGTTTACACACACACCTGTTAAGCATTTGTCAAGACTCAGGTTAAACTGATATCTAATTGAGGTGAACTGACATGATACCTAATTGAGGTGAACTGACATGATACCTAATTGATTTGAAACTGACATGATATCTAATTGAGGTGATCACCCAGTCTAGTCCCCCATGACCTGTTTTGACGACATGTTCAGTTGTAGCATCAGGTATTGCTCGAGGTCTTCTGGCGTGCTGATCTGGCGGCGTCTTGAATCTGGGTTTCCGGGGTGAGATACGAAGATGTTTCCGTCCTGTGTTCTCGGGATTCCAATTTTCTCCGGGAATTTGCGTATGGCCATTCTCAGAATGTACATGGCGTTAGCTCGTGAAAGTATCAGGTATTCATTTATGAAGAAAATTGGTTTCTTTTCTCGGCAGGCGGTCAGAATTTCACGTTTCTTGTTATAATGTTTTAATTCAAATGCAACGTTTCTTCGATCTATGTTCCCAGTTACTGGTTTTTTACCCATTCTGGTAGCTGACGGGATGTCACTGTTGCAGAGGTCAACGCTGATTTTATCCTTCAGGAGCTGGCAGACTGTTTCTGTACAAATTTCGCTTGTGTGAGATTGCGGTAGTTCCCTTCCAGAAATGACGAGAGTGCATTTTTTGTCTTCTATCTCTCGACACCGATCATTTTTTTCCAACTGGTCGAGACGGGAGGCTAAGCTATCTATTATCTTTTGTTGTTCTTCAAGAATTTCCTTGTGTCCTGCTTCTCAGCTGCAATGATTGTTGCAGTTAAGCGATAATACAAATGTTTTTACTGAAAACGTTCCAAATTGCACCAAAAATACAAAATGAAAAACGTGGGCGTATATTAAAATAAGGAAGTGTCAAATACATAGTAAAAAGTCAGACGAGGCTAACAGACAGTATCATATTACACACAAAGAAGCTAAAAGTGGGTTTTATTCGTAAACGGAACGTTCCGAAAACGTCAGGCCCCTGCGACGAAAGCAGAACAACTTTTGCGTATTATAGCCGAGATATAACATAGCATTGAGCAACAATATGACACCCTATTTGCATTGTTACCCTGCATGGTGTAGATACAGAGAAGAATAGGCAGTGTACAAATCTTGCCTACTTTTTCTACATGTCTATCATATTTTTTTGGGATTTTGAGCATAGCAATTGAATCAACTATTATAATTTCGTTGAATTGGTGCATACTTAGTAATATAAAAATACTGTTGATACTTTTCTATGCTTCTCAGGACTGCCTACTATGCACTGCCTACTTTGGCTACTCAGAAGATACCTGTCAATGATATCTATATACCTGTCAATAATATGTTTGAAAATTCAGTGTACATATTTTAACCACAAGTCAAGTCATCATAGCGTTACTCTGTGGTGTAATTTTTTGGCAAAATTCATTTTTTCAAAGAAGTATTCCTAAAAACAATTTTCGATGCAAAAAAAATAATTTCCAACCGATTTGGTGAAAATTGGTTTCGAAGAAATTCTTTTAATGCTCTATGCGCACATGTTGTCAAAATTCGATATAGGTGTAAAATAACTAAGAAAATGACGTTCAAATTCAAAATAGGCTACACAAATTAATAGTCACAATTGTGAAATACAAGCAACCTATGATGAAAGTCTATTTCAAGACCTGTTACATAATGTAATGCATGACACAAAATAATCAGATTAAGTGCAATTGCCAGGGGGAAAACTGATGTAAGTTTACCAGTAGAGACGCGCACCCACATGTTGCCCTGTTACTGCAC
>JACJUY010010730.1:0-16084 GCA_014220935.1 Platorchestia sp. MABIK
TGTGAGAGAAGCAGCTCTGTACAACCCTGTGAGAGAAGCACCTCTGTACAACCCTGTGAGAGAAGCAGCTCTGTACAACCCTGTGAGAGAAGCAGCTCTGTACAACCCTGTGAGAGAAGCAGCTCTGTACAACCCTTTGAGAGAAGCAGCTCTGTACAGCGATATGACGAGATGGAACCATTAGACAATTTTTTCTCTCTGGAAGATTGATGCCTCAAGGGCATCACTGAGGCTAAAATTTCAACTAGCTTTGGAATTAATGAAAACAACCGTTGCCACAGCAATGCTGCGTACCCTTGAACTACTTCTAACTTTACGGTCTACTAAAAATCTTTAAGAGGCAACACTTGTTGAAGTATTTGCCGCTGCAGGAAGTATGTTCTTCATGGTCTTGCACGTTAAAAATGTTAAATCGATTAAAATATGCCACAAAATAATATAAAAGATAATGTGTTTTATAGAACATCTCGACGGTTTCAGGGAAGCACTCTCTGTGACGTTTGGGTCTAAAATGCAAGCCGAACTACGGCCATTCGATGCAGTGAGTAAAACGTCTGGCCAGATATAGGCCATTCAATTAACACATTACTGCACGATGGAAGAAGACATCAGCTGCAGACACACGAAGGTCAAAGTGTAATGGAGTTAGGCTTGAGATTTTGTACTCCTGCTCTCATGATCGCCTCAACATTTCGGCAGAGGTTGAGTCGTTTCGAACTCTTCTGATAATTATGGAAGCAACAGCGGGAACAATAAAGTCAAATGTATCATAAAGCCTCATAAGGTGAGCTCACTTAACACTAGCGCAGGAAATAGCTGTATAATTAAACTGCAGTCTCAAAGTATCGCCGTCTTTATTCAATCAACATTTGGCTCTGCATGCAAATTGCCCAAAGACGCGATGAGGTCATTGTAAATCGTAGCTTTGGCGCCATGGCTTACAGAAGTGATCAGAATAGATTACAGGTTTCTTATAAATTTTGAAATGTGTCACATTGTTGTTAAGAGGAAAATTTGTAAATAGGGTTATCATGTACATTTTATACCATAGGATAACGAAGCTTCCTATTCTTCATGAGAATCCGCTTCTATAATAAGCTTTTCTTATTGAAATTCAGGAATAAATGACAGCGCTTTTATCTTCGAGGTTCGAGGCAATGCTAACGAAGCTTTGCACTCATTTTTGGCGATTTAAGATGGAAAACAGTTCAGGAGAATTTCTTATTCAAAGTTGCTTCTCAATGCTCACTTCATTTCAATTGTTAAGCATGTCGCTTTACAATCTCAGAGCAGGTTGTATTTTTTCTAATTTCTGAATCAGTCGTATACTTATCAAACGCTATGCAGACCATTTCATACTTTCTCATTGTTGAACAAGTCGCACGCTTTTGAATCATTGAACAGGTCGTATCATGAATTCCTTCCCATATATAGTTGAACCAGTAGTATTCTTCCCATAGCAAAACAGGTCGAACAGGTGGTGGTAGTTCATGAACACGTAACATTTTGGAACAATGAACTTCATTGCACCAAGTTCAGAGTATCTCATTTGAAACTTGATGATTTTTGCTCGAAACATAAGTCTACAAGATCCAACATGACGAACGACGCAGGCTCTATTTACGTTATGAACAGTCGGCTAGCTAGGTGGAACTCTTCATAGGCAAAACAGTTCGTTCTGCTATGATTGATCTCATAGTCTGATATACATGCTTCTCATTTTGCATTTTGTGTGCATCTTGTTTTTTTCTGAATAGTGAAACGCAGGTGCTCGTCATCGTCTTGAAATAATTACGTCACAATCATTCTTACATTCAGATATTCTCTGTTCACGAGGCTACTACCGAAGAACATCTCCATGAAGCTTCTAAAAGCGAAAAAAACATTATCAAAATTCAAGAATTGAATGTCAAAATTACCTTCCATCTATTGCTAGAGCAATCGATAAATGCACAAAAAACTTGAGATGAAACATCAGCGATTGGATGTCACGTCGAAAATACCGATGATAGTCGCTATTCCAACTGGTCGAATGCCGCTATAAGCTGCGGCTGTCAAATTTGAATCAAATATCAAATGCTCTCATCAATGATATCAAATGCTCTCATTCAAAGATATCAAATGCTCTAATTCAAAGTACGTTTTTGTTGATGAAGTTGCAACATATCGTCATGAATACTGATTCTTCATATGTTCTACATCCAGGCAGTAATGACTATTACTACCAGTTGAGTCAATGCCCACTCCTTACAGTTAGGTAGAGAGGTGAGTTGTGGCCAAAAATTTTATGAACAATAAGGTCATTGCTGAATTATTTTGATCTCTTGAGTACAGCTAAAATTTACGCTGACTTCCGCCAACAGGAAAAAACGCAAACGGGGTTCGAGCCTCGGAGTCCACAACGTCAGACTAAACTTCTCTACAAAGTAGGAAAATATACAGTATATTCTAGAGTGTACTGCTCAGTCTACACGTGTTGAAGTTGAACTTGGCTTGAGAAAACCTGGTCTGTGTGAAACAATCTTATTAAAGACTTGAAACAATATCTTGAGTCGCACTTGTGGTATCTGTGTGGGAGAACAGCGTTTAAAGAACCCTTCAAAAAAATTATTCGTTACTTGTTATGTTCATCGAAGGCAAAATTAGTTAAGTAGTTGATCAACAGTAAGGTTTGTAGAAACAATCGTGAACTCTGGAATAAATAAATCAATTTACCCCATAGTAAATGAAATCTCTGTGGCTTTTAATTGGTTTCTGTAAACGGATCTCCTGAAGCTGTGATCACGGCAATACGAGACAGTACTACTGCTGGATGTGCTCGAACAGAACAAATCGGTGAACATGTGATTAGTGCAAATTAAGGCCCCACCTATTAAGATGAACAATACATATCCCTTACACACACACATACACACACACGCACACAACACAAGCACACGCACAAACACACTCATCCACAAACATTCACGCACGTTCGCACTCAGACACACACACGCGTACAAAAAGCACACACCCTGCCAAATTTATTCTGGCGCGCATTTGGCTGAAAGTTCGAGTCCTGGCAGGCATTGGGAGCGGAGGAGCACTTAAGGCACCCCTGCAATTGGCCGCTGCTGGGAATTGGAGCGTCGGGCGCTGGTCGCACCTGCCGCCACACGTCAGCTCGCCACTCCACACGTCACCTTCCCAGCAGGGCAGAGATTTGAGAGCGCTCTGCATCGTCGTAGCGTACAGATGGTGGTCACGTTTGATTGAGTTGCGCTGCGTGCTGCATCACTTAACGTTGTTGAGGCAACTTATAAGAACTTGTGGTGCCGGCAGTGCCGCTGCGATTGCGTAGATTGCTTGGAAATGGGGACTAGATTGACTGCAGGTAGCGTTGTGTTGTGCTATAATGAAGAGCTTATTAGAATTCAAGCGTGAGATAGCTCGCTTATTGCACAATGCACTTTGATCCGCACTGCTATCTTTTTCTGAACTACAATGATAACTTACTGGAATAACTGGTTGCATGACCTTGTGCGTACAAACTGTGTGACACTTGTATCCTTCGTCGCAAGTGTCACACAGTTTGTACGCACAAGGTCATGCAACCAGTGTGTGTGACACTTGCGACGAAGGATACAAGGTAGTTGTTGAAAATGATTTTCGTAGCTGTCCGTTCTTGGGTTTGCATTAACGATACACGCTTTTTCAATGTCCGTCCCACACTCCGTCAATTTCTGTACTGGTCACTCCCTGTTATGAGTTTTAAAAGTCGAACTACTTAAGGCTTCTTGACATATTAACAATTTTCTTAGAGGTGATACAACATCGTTTTCATATTCTTCGCACACACGCCGCTAATGTTCAAATTTTAGAGTAGGCCGAAACTGTTGAGCAGATTTTTAAATCAATGCAGGAACACTGCAGCGTTCTTTAGTCGCTTCCTACGAAGTGTCTGCAGAGTTCTATCGTAAGCAGCACCGATAACGAAAAATTTATTGTGGCACAGATCTTGGGAGCAGCTACCGAATGCTTCCATATTACTGAATCGCCGCGGTTGATATGCAGAGTGGCCACTAATTCTCATTTTTACTGCTTCAGATTACTACGAGCAGCAACAGCCTGGTCGATTTCTAAATCACGCAACTTTTGAGCCTCTCGCGTTTGGTTGTATTCAAAGAATCAGATAGAAACAAAATATTTTGAAGACTTATAATTTACTGGTTGCTGCGAATCTTAGGTTTTAACATCTATGTATGTTTTTGACCTTAAATTTATTTTCTGTTTCAAATTTACTCTGTACACCCGAGTGCTTCTGTGTCCTACCTCTTTGGTTTTTGATTTCTGTCTTGTTTGCGAATGAACCTAAACTATTCGGATGCTGTGCATTCTTTATGAACCTTTTTCGTTAGTTCAACGTTCCATATTAATCACGTCATGCTAAAATTAATATCCTTTAACTAGGCTTGAGAAAGTTCTTACTTTAGCAATGCGAGTAAGGAAGATTATATTCCCGCTAAACAGCCCATATTTGTTGGGGTCATTTTCTTTCAAAATCATAACATTTAAGTTACGTTCTTGGAAGATACGGGGAGGAAATGAATGTACTTTCTGGGGTGGATTCAAAATTGGTATCATTCGCAGCAGCGATCCAGCATTCATATTCGAACTGCGACCAAAATTACTAGGTTTAAAATTTTTATCTTTTATGATGACGTCTCCAGGACGTATGTGACGTCTTCAGGACGGTTTCACCGACTGTTTGGCACGGATGTCCTCCGGCAGCCGACCGATTTTCAGAATCAATCGTTAAAGAATCAGCCTTGTTGGTATCGGTGTTGGACTGCCGATACGAGTCGGTGTCAAGGATGGACTGTGATTATTGAGATGCAACACGCCGAGGGATCTCAGGTTGCTGGTGTTGATACCGACGCCGCATTATCGAGATGCAGCAAGTGAAGGGATTTCAGGCTGCTATAGTGTTTGATACCAGTACTTGATAATCGGTGTGCAACATGAGGAGGGATCTTTGGTTGCTGATGTTTGTCACAAATACTCATTTATCGGCGTGTAACATGTCAATGGATCATTGGCTGCTCGTGTTTATTACAAATTCTTGATCATCGACGCTCAACAAATGAAGGGATTTTTGGTTGCTGGTTTTTCCAACAAAGGTTGCAGTCTGAGCTGTAGTGCTGAGTGTCAGTTAGGACAGGAAGGGAGGCCTCATTTTCAATCTGTTACGGTTGGTGTTGATGCTCGAGTTTGTTGGTCGCAGATGAATTCATATCTGATTATTCTTGATCGATGTTGCAGTTTCATGAATGGGTGCTTGAACTTTACGTTGATCTAGGATCCATTGTTCAAAGTAGTGTGAATGCGCCATGTTCTTACTGTCGGTAATCCGCAATGTTGATCAACTGCTTCATAGTTAGAGTTCGATGATGAGACTAGAAATTAGTTTCAAGGTCCTGTCATCTCACAAGTTAATACAATGATAAATTAATCCCGTCAAAATATTTTGTTTCAATTAACAGTAACAATTCTTCAAGCATACTGCTGTGCACAATAATAAAGAATGACTTATAACTTCGACAATCATCATTCATTTCGTCTGAGCCAAAGTGAAAGAGTATGAGACTAACGAGGATCTTTCAATCTTCCCCGTGAATATTTTTTCCTTTATTTTCCAGCGAAAAATGCGACTCATTCGCTCGTACAGAGGCACCTTCTGCGCAGCTCACTGCTGCCTACCGCAAACACAGGAGATCATCATTTTCTCGCAGCGTGCGAACGAGATAGACGTTTTTCAGGGCTAGGTGTTCAGATGATCACTCTTGAGCCGAGAAGGTGTTGTTATCTCCAGTTGTCATTTTTAGCAGGCGAGGTGTTAGTTCAGAACCTAATGACTGCCAGAGCAAAGATCTCGGCCACGTTGCGCAAAGACGAGATGCTTCTCTTCGAACTCATCAATTGCAACTCATCACCACCTTTTCCAATCGAGTAGTCCTGCTCTTTCTGAAAGGTGAAGAGTAAAATTGAACTATCTGTTTTACGACGCTTCTGATTGAAATTCAAGTCGAACATTATTTGAATGCTAATCTCGTTTTTCGTTGTAATTTCAAGTCTTTAACAGAAATAGAAAAATAACATTTTGAGCACTTGAATCAATTACTATTAAAGACTTGAAATTAAAACAAAAACCGATATTAACATTCAAATAATGTTCAACTTGAATATCAATCAAGAGCGTCGTAAAACCGATAGTTCAATTTTACATTGAAAATTTTAAAATGGGACTGAGACGTTTTATCGTTAAATATCAGAGCAACTTCTCACACTGAATTTCAAAACATTTCGTGTACTGATTTGTCTTTTAGATGGGAACTGCATAATCACGTGAATTTCTGTCACATTTTACTCCCCGAGTGTTCCTAATAGAATAACTTTAAATGATGTTAATCATAGCTTAGAATTTCACGATTACAATCTGCGTCATGAATGTTGCCTTGCGGGCTGGAGCTCGTAGATATTTATGCACGAATTTGCTGTTTCTGAAATTACACCCTTAGGCGGGAGTTCATTATCAATTTGACCATTTGTGTCCCGTTGGATCAAATCATTTATTTAACGAATGCTTTAACAAGAGATAGGTCAATAACCAAACTTTTTATGAGGGTTAAATAATCAAATTAAAATATACCGTTTAAGTAAAAGCCTCTCCAAATACATGACTGGAAACATGCGCAACATAGGGTACATGATTAGGATGATGATCAATATATTCAAGATTAATGTTCAAATATGGGAATGCTAACCACTGTTATTCAAATGTTGAGCTATAAAGAGAGTGAACTTCGGCTTATGTATTAATGAAAACTTGAAATATCAGTAGTATTGAGAAGAAGTTGAATTAGCAGAAATTTGAATTTTTACCAACGTTAACATTAAAAAAAGAATCTAGATTGGGACAAGCAAGTATACAAGCAAGCTCGCAAGCAAGCTAGCACGCAGGCAAGCGAACAAATCAGTGAGACAATCAAAGTTTACATGTCTACAGTTCAAATATTATGTTAAATTATCCACCCAAAAACAAAATTCATGTGTAGGAGAATACTTACAAATATCACACTAGAAGATATTATTTAACCATGTTTCACGGAAAGACGAAAATCTCCTAACAGCGTATGAAGTCATCTAAACTAAAGAAGTTCCAAAATGTCCTTTTAACAAGGGTGAACTTCACATGATGTGTGAAAACACATTATAGCTTGGGGGGACCATTGATTTTAAATCCCAATAATTTTTTTCATAAAACAAACTATTGCCATTTCATCATTCATTCATGAGAAATTGTATTAAAATAAAAGTGAGAAATTTTGATTTAACTGTCCCACTGCGCAATTAAAGAGGTGTTGTGTGTTCTGAATGTCTTAGAAACTGATATTTTTCAGTGCTCATTTGTGTTACATTTTTAGGGCATGATTTTCACCAAGAAATGTCTCTACACTGTTTGTAGGTCGAAAAGTTTTTGCGTTAGTTATAAACAGATTTATTTTTAGCGTAAGTCAATTTTTCTATTTTATGGCAACTGTTCTGTTGAATAGTTGACGCAATCATCCCTTGAGTTTCATTTAAAAATGCTGCCTCCTTCAGTCACACGGTTGCTGCTCTATGGTGACCAAATACTGAGAATGCAATATGACAGTGACATCGTATTTTCGTAACGCATCAAGTGCATATTGTATTTCGGTCGGCTATGTTTGTGTAGGTTCCGTTGAAACTTTGTCTTATTGACGGTCACGTATTGTGTCACAGTTGAGTTAGAGGAAATAGAAAAATTCAATTTAATTTACTGAGTCACAAATCAATGACAGTAATGTCAGCATTACTTTATACCCGGAGGAATTTTATTCAGGAGGTTTCCAATTGAACATTCGAGTTGAATATCAATTATGAAGTCGCTTCACCAGAGCATCACCTGCTAAAGCCGTTTTTCACCTTGACTTCCAATCTTTGATTTTGCTTGACAAACTTCAGTTGTGGCACTTGGCAAGGGGAGGCTCAACATTTAAATGCCGCCCTATGGAGGTCCGGTCCGTGATGCCGGACGGATGAAGTCCTTGCATCTCGTGGCGCACTGCTCAGGCTACGTGAGAACGCGTGAGAGATGCACAGAAGTGCCTTCATCTCCGAAGGGTTTTTGAATTTTTTTCATGCCAATGTCTTGCAATGTTACTAGACGAACAGAACGGTTTTGAGTTGCATTCTACTTCTGTCCTGATTTTCATTAGAAATGAATGTCTGTTCTGATCTTTACTGCAATTTGTGTTGCTTTTTTTCAGTTTTTCTTTATTTTTTGCCCATTAAATTTTTCAAATTTATTTCACGATGCAAGCGCGGTTTTATCGTTAGCTTTAAAAAATCTTAAAAATGCTCCAATAAATTTCATCGGACGTTTTCGCGAGAGAAATTCCTTAACATTGAGTACAAAGTGCAATTCAACACACCATGGGAAAAGAATCTAAATCCACATTGCGTGTTGACACAAATTCAACCCTGCTGTCAGGCTTGGTGCTGTGGCGTTATTGTACATCGGGACAATCTGGTTAGGAGATATATAATTTCCTATATATTTCCCAAGTGATGGAACTGTCAAGGATGTTTTTCGAGGGCTACATGTTTTTTGTAAGAACCCCTCGGTGGCATGTTACAACACTAGTTTCCTGCATCGGCCCTGCCAAGCGAGTGTGAGAATCTCCAAATCAACAGCGATCTTCAACTGACAGCCCTGTCCACCGTCCGCACAAGCTAACTTGGTGTGCATTTCCTCGGGTTAACCACCCGAGGAAATACACACCAAGTTTTAATCGAGGGGATATTCTGTTGGATATTATATGCCTTAAATGTTGGGTACACTTCATTTATGCACCACTGGTTATAACATTGGCTGCCTTGCAACGGCAGAAATATTGCTTTAAATGTTGACTTATGAAAGTAAAAGATTTGCAATTCGGTAGGAAGAAGACTGTGTTCAAGCAACACAAGAAACAAATGAATTCAGCAAGTACAATTTTACTCACACTTAATTTTGGAGTTGGTGTCATTTCTTGATTCCATGAAATTCGAGATAGTATACACACACCTCTGCTTTCTCGCGCAGTAGCTCAGTAACGGCTGATATAAGTCCAGTACTCGAAAGGTTATGTTTTATTCGTGTTCTAGGAGATGCGTCCTGATGATGACTTTGTGTTACCATTATTGGCGTTCTCTCCGAAGTGCGTGTATGGATCGTTCAATAAAATACATATGAAATGAAACGCCCATTTTGAGGTATTTTGATTTAAGTAGGGATACTAGCAGCCTGTGAGACAACTATCAGTTCTCTTACATTTTCTGGACCGAGTTGGCAAATTAGAAAGCGTCTATCAGGAGCACAAAGATGACCATTCATACTTTCATGTTTCTAGAACGAGTGACCACCGCAACATTTTAGTCAAATTTCTCCGAATTGACCTGCGGCTTAATTTATTTTTGCCTCTTCCGGGGATGGACTTGTCAACACGAGCTGTCACGCATGTAGGCTGCATGGAGGGTCCAGTCGTGATCTTGTCGAAAATATCGTCGGTTTTTTGGTGCGGAGGTAATATCGAGTGCTCTCACGGATCTCTTATCCCAATAGGAAGCGATAAAATGCTGCCAAAGCGTGCACTGCTACACTTGAGCTTGAGCAGCGGGCGCTTCGAAAGCGTTCCAGCAGAAGTTCTCGACTTTGAGGCTCCAGTGACAATTAGGATTTGCGTATTCCTAAATTCCTGTTCGTACGGTGCTTAGATGTTTAATGTAGTCAAGGTAAAAGATGATGTGGCGAGCAGACTTTGCATCTTCCATGTTCTACTTCGAGTGAGGCTTAGAAGCCATTGTTTTCATGTCAGGACAAATGATGACGAATCGAGAACACTTTACTTCGTGCATACTTTAGTTCCTAACGGAATTAAAAGCTTTTACAGTGCCAGGATAAAAGGTGATGAGACGAGTAGACTGTAGATCTTATATTTTCCACTGCGTGTGGGACTTTGAAGCTGTTTTTACGATGTCAGGACAAAAATGACGTGGGGAGTTGGCATTATGTCTTCTACAAATGCTTAATTTCGTGTGAAGGTTAGGAGTTTTTTTTACGATAATAAGGATTGGAATAAGGGTTCGCAATCCCGCGACCAAATGATAATCACTGAATCCGGGGATTTCAGGAAGAAAATCCCGGGAATTCCGGGGATCCCGGGATTACTTTATATCTTACATTTATGCTATTGTAACTTGTTGCCCATGCCCATCACAGTATTTGGCGATTTAGGGAGCGAAAAACCTTTATCTGAGAAGGATTCTCTAATGAATTGGCTATTTGTAACTGTATTTGCTGAGACGCCATTAACTGCTATAAGCTTGGTCACTTGTTCTTTTAGAGTACTTTGATGCACCTTTACAAAACTTGTTATTTTTGTTTGTTTAGGTTTAGTGCTTTCACTACTGCTCTCTCTTGCATGAGGGCGCTTTGTTCCAATACGAATTCTGCCTTCTGAGCTACTAGTTGACGCAACTGGGTCTCCAGTTTCAGGCTTCACTATGTTGTGTTTACTCTTTAGGTGACGTAACAAACCACTGGTAGACCAGCCTTTGCAGAGTAAACTCTTGCCGCACTTTATACACTTCGCACTTTCTCCAGTTGCATCTTTAACATATTATCGTCACACAAAGGCTTCAGTTGCCATCGTATCTATTGCAGTCTATTCTTTATTACCTGCAAAAACCAAACCACAAAATATATTCCGATGCAACAGTTGAACTATATCATGAGATAGTGTAGACTACACTGTGTAGTGATGTAAATTGCAATAATATTAAAACACTTTAGTCCTATCTTGAGCTCTCTAATTGATGAATCGTATTAAACAGCATGATTTTAAGATATTTTTCTCATTCATATATTGAAACACAAATACTATTTAGAATCTCGGAAAAAAAGTAATTCCGCGACCGGGAAATTTCAGCCACAAATCAACCGGGATCCCGGGATGCAAACCCCAATTGGAATTGATGTAAGACTTACAGGCAAAATAATTAGTGGGATTTCGAAATATGATGCAGTCTGGTTACATCGTAATTGAATTCCAGAATCTGAACAGTAGAACTATAGAAGCAAATACCACTGTATTGCGAGATGATGATTACACTTGAGTTGAGTCCTTAAGCTCTTCACTTAATTTTAATGAAAAATTAAGTAGATTGAAAATAAGCGTAAGTTTTTCACTATGAATCACTCATTAAATCGAAAAACTAAAAGATTTAACGGTGTCTCAACAGTCACTTTCATCGAAATAAATCTGAATTTAAATCCTTCTTTTACATGACTGAACAAATTAGGGAATATTTTAGGCCTCGCCGCTTAAATCGCTTAAATTCATTTTCAGCCATTTCTAATTCGCCAAAAAAATTTTCAGCAAAAAAGACCCTCAGAGCAGGAAATGAACCTTGAGTTTAAAAGAAAATAACTCTGGCCAACGAATAAATAAAAATTCTATTCTCAATTTACCCAGGATTAACAGACGACACCAACGGTTCAGTTCTAGCATTCATTTCAAACAAATCATTCATTGCTGGTCTATCCTTTAAAATATGCAGTGGTTTTAAAATGTGTACGCTAGTGAAATTTGACCCCTGCCCTATGATTGAAAAATTATTATTGCCGGTTATTGAATTGCAGTTATCTGCGTGCACACGGGCGGCAGAATGGGGTGGCTGTCCTAGCCTTGATGCTGTGCGGTAGCTAATTCCCCTATGCTCTGCGATCCTCTGTCCTAGGGTACGACCGGTGCAACCGACGTACCTGGATGCACACCATGCACAACTATATTCACAAACAATTGAGGATCGCATCGCAACGGGAAGTTTTTCCTTGAAACTGAAAAACGATCTAATACAAAAGTTGTTCCCCAAAAAACCTGCAAATTAATGTTGAAATTGTTTAGCACAAGAGATTTAAGCTCTTCTTTAAGTTTCTCTGATCGAGTGCCGAAATATGGGTGAGAAATGTACAGCTTGTTATTAGGGTCATTGGTGAACGGAAGACAATTAAGATTTTTAGACAAAAACTGTTTCAACTGGGATTCGATTAAAATTACTGGATATCCATTGTTAAAGCAAAATTTTTAAGAGTTTCGAACTCATAATGCATTACAGAAAAATTGAATGGAATTAAGAGAGCATGGTTTAAAAGGGTCTTGATGCTATTCAATTTGAATTAACGGTTCAAAAACTTTAAAAAATCAAACCTAGTCCAAAGAACGTTGATTTCCTTTAAACGGATGTTCGAAATCTATCATTCACTCTACTAACCAAACAATCAAGGAAAGGAATATTGTTGCTATTCTCTCCATCCATTGTAAATTTGATCGAATCAAGCCTAGAATTCAAATAATCAAGAAATTTAGATGCATGAGTGCTTTCTGCCTTTCATGAGTGCTTTCTGCGTCTTTGAAAAATCAAAAAAGTATCATCAACGTCCCTCTTATAAACCACGGGCTTAAAATCAGCAGGACATTCATCAAATCAGGTTTTTTCATGATTACACATGAAGATGCTAGCAAAAGTGGGCCCAAACGGCAAACCCATTCCCAATCCCTCTAGTTGACGGAAAAGAAGGCCATCAAACAGAAAAAAAGAATTAAGAACGGCCAATTCTAAGATGGACTTGAAATATGACCTCGTTAGCCCCAAAACCCCTCCAGAAACACGAGTGAATAATTTAGAAAGGCAAATACCAATAGTTTCTACGAGGGGAACATTGGTTAAAAGGCTTTCAATGTCAAAAGATGCCATTTAAAATGAGTTTGCGTCATTAAAATTGTAGATTTTAGTAGAAAAACTGAAAGAATTATTAACTTTAGATTTGTTGATAGTGAGCGGTTTGAGAACGGGACAAGAAATTTTGCCAGTTAAAAAAAAATCTGGTTAGATGAATGTCCTGCTGATTTTAAATCCGTGTTTTATAAGAGGGACGTTGATGATACTTTTTTGCTTTTTCGAAGAACAATCTCATGCGCCTAAGTTTCTTGATTATGTGAATTCTAAGCATAGTTCGATCAAATTTACGATGGAGGTTGAGAACAACAACAATATTCCTTTCCTTGATTGTTCGGTCAGCAGAGTGAATGGCAGATTTCAAACATCCGTTTATAGGAAAACAACGTTCTCAGGACTAGGTTTGAGTTTTTTAGTTTTTGCACATTTAAATTCAAGTTGAATAGCATCAATACGCTTTTAAACCGTGCCTTCTTAATTTCATCCAATTTTACCGTTATGCATTTTGAGTTTGAAACTCAAAAAAAGAATTCTTCAACAATTGATTTCCAGTAACTTCAATCGAATCCCAGTTGAAGCAGTTTTTGTTCTAAAAGCTTAATTGTCTTCCGTGCACGAATGACCCTCGTAACAAGTTTTACATTTCTCTCCTATATTCCGGTGCTCAATCCGAGAAACTTATAGAAGAGCTGAGATCTCTTGTGCTTAGATACTTCAACATTAAATTGTATGTTATTTTGTGAACAACTTTTGCATTAGATCGTTTTTCAGTTTCAAGGAAAACTTCCCGTTGCGATGCGATCCTCAATTAATTATGAATATAGTTGTGCACAGTGTGTATCCAAGTACATCGGTTGCACCGGCCGTACCCTAGGACCGAGGATCGCAGAGCATAGGGGAGTTTGCTACCGCACAGGATCAAGGCTAGGACAACCACCCATTCTGCAAACCGTATTCACGCAGATAACTACAATTCAATAATCGTCAATAATAATTTTTCAATTGTTGGGCAGGGGTCAAATTTCACTGACGAACGCATTTTAGAATCACTGCATATTTTAATGGGTAGACCAGCACTGAATGATACGTCTAGTTCTTTCCCATTATACTTTCCATCTAATTTATTACCATCTCGTGAACCGTTTTTGTCTGTAACTAATCTCATTTCAAACGTGTTTAGCCCTTCAGATTTCATTCGCAACAGTTCTTCAAGCCACACACCTAAATTGCTCACTCTCAAGTCCTGGTTATCCCGGTCCTCCATCAAATTAATTCAGTATAATACGGCACTTACTTTTGAGCTACGAGTCGCTTTCGTTGAAGTTCATGTAGGAGCGTTTCCCTTGTGTTACACGAGGACGTAGTCTGTCACAGCTTCATTGTTTATGGGAAGCTCACACTGGCAATAAGAACCATTTGTGGACGGCGGCTGCTTGAAAATCACAGTCATTGCTGAAGGACAGGTCGCTTGTATTTTAAAATGACTGCATCTCGCTACATGAATTTCGTCCAAGAATTTCAGAATGAAATTTACAACATTTTTTCTGGCAATCACACATCTTTGTCGACTAGTCTGGTAGTCTGGATTGCAGATTTTTTTGGGCGTCAATCGACGTTGGAAACTTGCTGGTGTCGACTGTAACTTTGCTGTCACAGCGGTCTAGTGGTAAAGAGCGATCGCTTTTTGAGTGTAAGGTCATGCATTCGAAACTCAGCCTAGTGTTTCTTCCGGTCGGAAATGGATGATGCTTGCCACAATTCTCCACTCGCCCTAAACATAGGAAATTAGTATTGGCTGGACTGGAGGTGACAGTCATTGAGTCCTACATATAACTAATGATATTGCATTTGGAATAGTGATACTTGCTTGATAGGAATTAAACATCTTTTCTGTGGGATCATAAATGTAGATTACCAAATCGTCTAGGTGTCAGTTGAGGTCATAAATTCGTCTGCGCGTCAAACGAGGTTGCAAATTCGAGTGATCGTCAGACGAGATTACAAATTCGAGTGTGCGTCAGACGAGATTACAAATTCGAGTGTGCGTCAGACGAGATTACAAATTCGAGGGTGCGTCAGACGAGATTACAAATTCGAGTGTGCGTCAGACGAGATTACAAATTCGAGTGTGCGTCAGACGAGATTACAAATTCGAGTGTGCGTCAGATGAGATTGAAACTTCGTCTGCAGGTCCGTCGAAATTGCAGATAGGCGTGCTTTACATTCAAGGCTGGTAACGAGCATCTGCCGAAGTCATGATTGAATGCCGTTTCGCTGATTTTTCATAACGAGTCACAAATGAAAATTACTTGAAGTTGCATCTGACATTGAATAAAATTTCCAGAGTCCTCGGCACAAGGTCCCATTCAGAAGAATTTATTTCCATCTTTTTGTTCAAGTTTTATTTGCAATCCTCTTACTTATTGCTGTTGTTCATAAATGAAAATTGCTAAAACTGAGAACCTTGAAATCAGTTTATGTATCCTTGTATAGATCATTTCTGATTCGGGCATATCGAATTTAAAATTGGGGGTTGATTATTTGGAAAAGAGTTAAAATACCGGGGTGAACATGTGAGGTAGATTAAATATAAAAAACAAATAATTTAATATCAAGTGAGACACCTAAACTAGGGAAAAAAATAACATTTACGAAAGGATGCAACCAATTCATCCAAAGATATAAATGATTTTTTCTATTTAAACGCTAATGCTCACTAATTGAGTGAGTATGCGAGCTAATTGAGTGTTCTAAACCCACTAAACGAATTGCTTTATATTCGATTATCATTGAAAATGGCATCGTGATCGTGAACCTCTTAACGAGTTTTTGCTAAGAAAAACAAGAAGAATTACGTAAAATATAACATGCTAGTACTAACGGAAGTAAGTGCTAGCAGTTCATTAATATCAATGAACTGAGCGAATCATTCATAGACGTAACAACTGTCAAGGACCAAAAGTTTCTCTGATAACTTCGTAACCGTATTTTTGAAATTCCCAGAATCTTTCTTGAATTTCTCATCAATGTTCGGAGCTCGAAATTAGCTGTTGCATTAGCATCAGGAGATAATGAATTGAGATACTTGGAAATAAGAGCTGTATTTCAATCTCACATGCGTTTGTATAATTTAATTTTTTCTTTTGAAAATTATAACACAAACTCACACGTCGCTAGACAACACTCCAAATATGGTTGAAAAGTGGCGATGGAAATTTTTTGCTCATTTTACAACAATCTA
>JACJUY010010732.1:13190-28029 GCA_014220935.1 Platorchestia sp. MABIK
GTTGAATAACTCGAAAATTACGCATCAGCGAGCAGAATGTCATTCGTGTAAAACGTTTTTAAATGTGTTCCTTTAGTGATTCTTTGGAACGGAATTATTAATTTCCGTGAAAGGCCTAAAATCAATATTGACCCATTATAGTTAAGTAATCTCAAACACACTATTCGTGAATAAAATAGTGGTGCAAGTTCCAAGTAACCACAAAAATATTCCAAGTGGTGCTTACTGGGACAATTTGCATTTCTACCAAAATGCCTTCAATAACTTCAAATACTTAAAATCGTTCGGAATAATATGACATTTTTCTAATTAGCTCTGCAAGTTATTTTACCCACTTGGAAACCAAAAAAGTATTCCTTTGGTGATGTTCATGGGCACCTGATGACGTAAAACTGTACTATATACATTGGAAACAACCATCACGAAAACCGTCACGAAATTTCAGTAAAAATAAAATTACATGCACGTCCGACTAGTGAATCACAAGCCTAAATATCCCAACGTAATTTGAAAAATATCTTACCATAACTGGGTATTATTTGAAATCCTAATGTACCCTATAAAACATTCATATCATATTGAATACGTTCGAACACTTCAATGAGTAACTTCAAATGCTTTCGTGTGCCAAATATAACAAACCCAGCAATTCGACTCCAAAAAATTATACTAAAACATCATTCAATCGTTAAATGACCAATATGCTTTGATACAATTCACAAATTACGCCGACAAATAAACCTCCGTACCATTTGGTGTAAATATGCAGTACAACCAAAACATAAAGGCCTATCGTACGCTGGCGATATCTGCAAGGTCATGCACAATGTTAAAACACTTAATTCATTTCCCACAGATACCCCGCTCATAAATTGCCCAATTACCAATAATTATATGTTCCTCCCGCAATAAATGATAAAACCCACTCCACCTAAATTCACTACATAACCACAAAGCACCCTTAAATCCCACAAAATCAAATCCCTTTTATTATGTCACTAAGTAATGATCAAAGGGTTCGAATGAACTTTGGATCACTCTCGAAATTCAAACACAGATATGGACTTCGATACCGTCATAAAGTGTCACACATTTCATCTTCCTACAGTTATACACTATCTACACAGTTCTCAGTAAGATACATTCAAACAATTATTATTATTCTTTCTTCAAGTACACTTATGCCTTAATAATAATAATAACCAACTATCCTTTCTATCATACATTTTAAAACAAACACAGAATTGAGGCACAATTTACCCATTTTTACCATAAGGATCACCATCTTCAACTGGCCGTGTTCAAACTCAAGCCTTACCGAGCTCCAATGAAACAACAATTTTGACACTTGCATACGGGTGCATTTTTACATACTCCTTTCACTTCAATTATGTCTGCTCCTGACTAAAGAAAGCGTGGATAGATAATACCTGAAGTGACTTTATTAAATAAATAAATTTATCCCAACCAGTGAACATATGATGGCATGGAAGTACATTTCTGTACCCTTCACAAACCTACTGAATTTGAAATCACTTTTACCGTTTATCCGAGTGAACATTTCACATAATTTATGATAACTATTTTTCACACATTGGACACAATATTATGATGAAATATTCATCTCTCCAGCTCCAATTATTGCATCACAATACCTTCCACTTTCTTTTCGCACATTTTTTATAATTTAAATTCTTATTTTCATCTCCTGATTATTCACCTATATTTGTACAAAATGATCATAATTGAACTAGAAATAATTATGTAAATGCCATTCCATCCACAGCTGGTTTAGAAATAGTTCCAACCCCTATTGTTACGCAGACCCTCTGCACGCTTTCACGTTTCTCAGATTCAACTCTAACACAACATTACTTGCGATCCATAGGGTGGTGATTTCACCGTTTTTACTTATCATGTTTACTCTAACTTGTTGGAAACTACCTTTTTCGTTTCATGAACACATTGTGTAAACACGTTATTATTCAATGTGTTCAATGCTACCCCGTTGTTCCTCACTTCGCGTAAATCCATGTTAGGGTTGATTAAAACCAAAACACGATTATTTTTCATTAGAAATTTCACTTTTCGTTGTCATTTCTTTCATACTTCACGTCCTCATAACCTTAGGCTGAAAGCCGCCGCCCTTGCACTCTGTGTCCATACTGAAGGGATAACTTTGTCTTCCAGCTACACTGGTGGTAAGGCCGTTACGGTGCCCTGAGCCAGCATACCCCCAGGAGCTGCGCTCTCCGTCAGTAGACCACCACTCAGCCACAAGTGCGCACTGCACGAGCGTCGCCCCTATACCACTCTCTCCGGGTCCTTCACGCGCCTCACCGCAGTCGAGTCCCGTCTGATTCGGCGTGCGGTCGGACCTGAGCCTATCAGCCCATGCTTTTGTAATTTTCCTTATGACTATTTATATTTTGTATGACCTATGTCAATTAAACTAGACTGTTCCCGAGTTGTCATTTCCTCGTATCTGCCTATCGACTGCATTCCCATGACAATGCTGCAAGTTAATTTTATACTTTTCCGATTGCCCCAATGCAACATTTCAAAAACACCTTTAGAGTATTGCTCAATAAGAATTAAAAAGTTATTCTTTCGAAGATTGTATTGTCTTTCATTAGCGATCATTCCTTCCACATTAATAACGGCTAATATGGCTGGTAATCAAATTCCCATTATTGCATTCCCATTTTCTGAATAGATTTACCATCCTTCATTGACAATGCTCTCAACAGTCAATTACATTCCAATGTGAAGCATGAGCTAAAACTTGGCCCAGAACTCAAACGAATTTGAACTTTATTCTCAGGGTTCCTAATGAATGGTTTACAACACACAAAAGGATTTCCCACGTTATTTAAACAACAACAAATAAAAATTTGCATTCATATTTTACTTCTAATTTCATGAAAATTTCAATGAAAAAATATAAATCAGCTCCGGCAGACAAACAATTTATGGAAAAAATTAAATCTAGAAAAAGAAAACATTCGTAAAATAAAATTTATTCTACCATTAATTCTCAAGCCTCCTTTCATTTACAATCAAATTGTGTTTCATTGATCAATGTCAAATTCCTCATTTCAGACTGTGTGAAAGCTAAATATCTTTTCTGCTGATAACACTTCTCAGCAAACATTTGTTAACATGAGCAGTCCAACTACTCAAACAAAGACAAACACTTTATCGACGATATTACGCTCTATAAATCCATCAACAAAAACGGATTTATGGATAAACGCCCAGACTAACGATAACGGTGAGTCAAGTATCATCTTCCGATGACACTTACACAACATTGCTCAAAGTTGAAAAAGAAGAACGAATGTTGGTTGAAATGTAGACTTGGAAATCAAGACCCAACTCTTTTGAGTTTGACTCAACGCATAGAATTCTCCCTTTTCAACAAAGTTATGATAAATGACAGTTTCGTTCTAGCTCTAAAACCAACAATACCCTTTACTCATAATGCTAAATGCATTCGTGATAATTTTTAATGTTCGTCAGTAAAATTAATTGCGATATACAGTCCATTACGGAATATGGGTTTCAAAACTGAACATTTCTGAAGAAGTCATTTTAATCATGTTTTGGATTAAAAAAAATTAAATATAATAATAATAATAAACTCAGTTAACGACAACTTCGGTCAGAGACTATTTAGTTGTCGCTTTGGTATTTCTACCAAAGTTTCTTTTCATAGTTACGAGAGGACACTTTTACTAAACTTCCCAGTAGCACTTTCCTTCTCTTACTGCTTCCAATACACATGTATTTACCCACATAAAGTTATCTTCCGCTCACTCAGATCGACAAAATCACCAGTAACATGGGTCTGCTAGCGCATCAGCTACGCAAACCACCTCGCACCGAAGTTCACATATCTGACAGGCATCAGACTTTTCAATTAACCACAAGCGATGTGCATCAAAATTAATGACCATCAATATTTCAGCTACAAATCAGGATTTCAATTTTCTCTGCATCACAACCTTGCACATACTACAGTAGATTCGAGTGCACTGGGCAGCCAAACCCCGTAGGGGGTTTCAGCTGCCCATCCATTTATGGCCGGACGCCTTACCCACGCTGAAACCCCCGGGATACCAACGCAGCGCGTCCGGCCATATTGCAGTTTCATCTATGATCTGCCAAGACGGTATCACGCCTGGTTATAGTGCGTTACTGCGCGGATTCCTGTCAAATCTCAGAATACCACAGACCCTTTGAAAGCAGTTCCATGGAGACACTATTAATTGCTCAGAGCCAGGGAGTTGGGGTCATGAAGTTTTGATCGNTGTGTTCCTTTAGTGATTCTTTGGAATGGAATTATTAATTTCCGTGAAAGGCCTAAAATCAATATTGACCCTATAATGTTGCTTAGGATATGCTCCGTTCTCTAGGATGGGCGATGATACAAAGGAACAAGTATGTGTAGGTAAAGTAAGGGTGAATAAGGCTGACTGGTATGATATATACTGTCAAAGAACGTTAATGGTTTGTTACATAAGGTTAGGGTAGATTAAGTCAGTTTAGGTTAGATTGGCTAACATTGGATTGGATTACGTTACATTGGGTTAGATTGGTTTAGATTGGATTAGATTACATTCGGTTGGGTTGAAATGCACAGATTGGATTAGAATGGTATATATTGGTTTAGATTGGTTTAGATTGTGTAAGATTTGATTAGATTAGGTTAAATAAGGTCACATTAGGTTAGATGAAGTTTGGTTGGATTTGGTGAGGTTTTGTTAGTTTTTTTATAATTGAGGTTCCTCACCCAACCTTTTGAGGTAGGGACCAATCTATGTGGGGGTTTTGGGGAGGTGTGGCCAAGTTAGGAGAAATTAGGATAGTGTCAAGTATAGACTAAGTGAGGCGTTGTGTTGATTTTGTTTGTTGAATGGGAGGACATGGCCAATAGGAAGTTTTGTGTATCTGTTTGGTTGCTGAACCGTGATGTTTTGGGCAAGATCGGGGATCTGTAAGCTCGTGAGAGCGACTTCTGGGAGTTCTCGGGGCAAATGACTGGTTAAATCTTTCAACACGAATGTTTAATTCTAGAAATTTCGCATTATTGTCACTAATATGTGCTTCACACCCTGTGAAAATCTTATGCATGTGGCAACAATAGTTTTTGAGTAATTCTAGAAAGTTCTGGAAGACGAGGGGTGTACGAATAATTTCGTCGCTAACTGTACGTACACGCATATACAAGACGTCAACAAGTTTGCAAATCCGAAGGTATAGAAGATCAAATCAAAATACCTACGCACACTTCAAAACTGTTGTAAAATGTGTTGAATAATTGACACTGTTCACGTCTCAAGCTAAACTAAGTAACGGTCACGAGTGACGGAATGCAGAAGTTTAACCACGGCGCCAAAGTGTCTGAGAGGAGGGGTAGGGGAGGGGGATCCGTGAAATCAAGTCTGAACAGCTGCCAGATGCACATGCTTTCGAAATCGAAACGTCAAAACTTATCCAAAAAGTTACATACGTGGGCATCATTTTATTTATTGGTGTGTTCTGTCCTCTAGTATTATCAAACGAAAGCTTTTGAAATGGTACCTCACGCATATAAAGAATTCAATCATCACAATTTTTTATTCAATGAGATTATCAGCATATATTTCGCAAGCCATGATAACCTAGTTAGTTATTACATATGTTTAAATTGAGCATGGCAACTGAATAAGACACAACTAAGCCTGGAAAAGGCGAATGTTAGATTTTATAGCACACGGCATTTCTTTTAACTCAGCTCGATCCTGGAAACTACAAAAATACAGCATATATTTTTGACCCAGAAGCAAATAGCAGTTAAATTTGGGACTAATCAGACGTGTAAACGAATAATAAATTGGCTATAAATGCAGTATTTAATATGAACTGTGTCAGGGATTATTGCGATTTTTTCAAAAAACGAATTTTATTCTATATATGCAATGTTTTTTATAGCCGTTCAAAATCAAGTGTGTAGGTTGCAAACACACGTGCCTTCCATGTGGAAAAATTAATTTAAAGCCAATGTGGTAGCTAATAGGAAATCCCACGTGGACGCAACGTATCAAATCCAGCATGCAATGTACTAACATGGCTATGATGAGTATATTCAGTGGCAAATCCATTTTACCAGCAGAAATCCACGAAACCAGCAAATAACCATGTGGTTTCCACGTGACATTGTATGTAGGGTAAATTTACCAGTGAAGTGGAGAGATGTAATAGTTTGCCTTTTTTGGATTCTAAGATCACTAAAATGGANTATTCAGTGGCAAATCCATTTTACCAGCTGAAATCCACGAAACCAGCAAATAACCATGTGGTTTCCACGTGACATTGTATGTAGGGATATGCTCAGTTTTTGAGATATTAACCTTTGAAGTTATAGGAACGTAGTATATAAAATTAAACAAATGGACACGAAAAAAAATCTGAACAACGGTATTGACATAACGATAGCTGAGATTAGATTAGGTTAAGTTAGATTAGGTAAATAAACTAACCTAAGTAAATCTAAAAAAACTTAACTTAGCCATCCCAACACCGATGTTTTTCCCCGTTACAGTGACTGCGCATGCTCCGTATCCGCCATTCACCGGAAGTGCCATTTCGAAATAGCTGTTAATGCTTTTCTTACCTGAACGTTATTTATGCTATATCTTAAAACTAAGCATTTGCAAGCAAAATTTCATTCAGGTAAAACACCTTCAAATTTAGCATATTACCTATAAGAGGCAACGAAAATATTTCAATCGTTGACAACATTAAATTCAATACTGACCAAACCTTTATATTATATATATGATGATCACATCTGTAAACGTTAAACTGTCAGTCTGGACTGGATTTTTAAACATGACTCATTGCTTATGGAGAGTGCAGTTCCGAAGGAGCAATTGAAGAGTGGAAAGCTTTAGTGGACTACTTGCATAAGAAATCCATTGCAAGTAGTCCACTAAGGCCACTGTATGCTAGCAGTAACAAGTAAACGCTTATAAAAAATATAGTAAAATACTTACATGTGAAAACTTGTGCATGGATCCTTTTAGCGATTACTAATGCACTTTGGCACAATGCATGCACGCGTCATCTTGAAAAAACTCGTCCTTGAACGCAGCGGGGACAAGCGGCGCCTTCTCACACTAAAGGCCCTGATACACTAGGCAAAAATCGCGGTGATAACCGTCAGCATGCCTCGCGAAGTGCATCCCACCCCTGTACACCAGCCAGTTGGCAGAGTGGCCACCGAGCTTTGCTGCGATCCGACCATGTCGGGAACAGACGGGCGTCACTGCGATGAGCAGTACAGTTTTGATCGTTGACGAGAGAGGTGCGCAGCTATATCTTGCTCCGCAGCTGAGTGGACAAAACTCTAACGCTGTATTTTATTGACGCATTTAAAAAATACGGCTGCTTGTAGAATGTGAAAAGCAGCTCTTACAGAAAGCTAAAGCACAGCGCAATGGGCGCTTTATTTCTATCCAGTGCACTATACGGCTGGTCGCAATCGTGCACCTACCCGTACAACATGCAGAGACAGACTGACGCCTTGCAATGCATTCCGCGGTGATTCCTCTTGCGTGCTGAGTGTATCATGTCGCCAGTTTTCACTTCAACTGGCGGCGGGAAATCGAGAAATTGCGGCAGTGGATCCCGCCGCCAGTTGAAGTGAGAACTTGCGACATGATACACTCAGCACGCAAGAGGAATCACCGCGAAATGCATTGCAAGGCGTCAGTCTATCTCTGCATGTCGTACGGGAAGGTGCACGATTGCGACAAGCCGTATAGCGCGCAGGATACGAATCAATAGCCCATTGCGCTGTGCTATAGCCTTCTGCAAGAGCTGCTTTTCACAGTCTACAAGCAGCCGTATTTTTGCAATGCGTCAATAAAATATAGCGTTGGAGTTTTGTCCACTCAACTGCGGAGCGAGACACAGCTGCGCACCTCTCTCGTCAACGATCAAAACTGTACTGCTCATCGCAGTGACGCCCGTCTGTTCCCGACATGGTCGGATCGCAGCAAAGCTCGGTGGCCACTCTGCTAACTGGCTGGTATGCAGGGATAGGAGGCACTTTGCGAGGCATGCTGACGGTTATCACCGCGATTTTTGCCGAGTGTATCAGGGCCTTAAGTGACAGACACGAACTGAGCCCCACCTCCGTCTCTGGGGCCGTCAGTCCGTCACCATACAGCTACCGAAAATTGGCTCCACTTTAGAGCGATGATGCCGGTTCCATGTCTCAAACTTCCTTGGTCCCAGCTCTGGGTACAATTGAGCTAGCGGCGTGTCAATGTTGAAACGCTTGTACTGAACAGGTCTCCTTTTCGTGCCAGAGATGCGCCTTTTCTTGCGTTCCTTCGAGTTTGCCGCACTTTCCACCCTGATGGGACAAGGAAATAATTCTCGCTGACAAGACAGACTTGGACTTGAGTGCTGAATTTGCTGAACTGAAGTTTCTGGCTGACGAATTGAGAGAATTTCAGTTGCACATTGAGGAATCTTAGCTAGAGAATGAGTTAAAGTAGCTACTCCAGTGAATGATTGGGAAGTTGGTAAGTTTTTTTCTGCAGATGAGCGATGAGTTGAAGCGGTGGCTGATTTAAGAGTCAAACAGGCTTGCTTGCTAGATGATTGGGGACTTGAAATAGCCTGCTTGGGAGCTGATAAAAGACTGGAACTCTTGGTGGCTGTTTGAGGACTTGAACAGGCTCTCACAGAAGCTGATTGAAGACTTGAATGGTCTCTCTCAGAACCAGATTGAAGACTTGAATGGTCTTTCTCAGAACCTGATTGAAAGCTCAAACGGGCTCTTTTGGTGGCTGATAGAGGACTTGCACAGGCTCTTTTGGTGGCTGATAGAGGACTTGCACAGGCTCTTTTGGTAACTGATAAAGGACTTGCACAGGCTCTTTTGGTGGCTGAAAGAGGACTTGCACAGGCTCTTTTGGTGGCTGATAGAGGACTTGAATAGGCTCTTTTCGTGGCTGGTTGAGGACTTAAACCACTGGTCATATGAAGAGTTGGAAGATGCTGAGAAGATGATGAAATTGGTTGGGATGGATGGATAGAAACCAATGTAGGTGGATCATTGTCCAATGGCAGTGAGTGATCAGCAGCTTGTTTGGGTTGCATGTCAATTCCATGTCCTGGAAGATAAAAAAATTCATATGAAACAGTACTTAGCAATACATTTTCATATAAAAATTTAGTTTCCCCCTGTAATGAAATCTTTAATAGCCATAAACAGATGAAAACGTCAAAAAATTTTGACCCTAAATGACAACACTCAATTTGTTCAAGAGTTATCTAGAATACTAAAAAGAGCTCAATACAATCTAACAAAGCTAAGGAAGAATTGAAATTTAAATGTTGAAAAATAATTACCTCGGAAGAGAAAAATTAGACCCATAAGAACTTAGAGGAATCTCCTACCACTCTTGAAAACAAAAGTTCAATGAACTTAATCTTTAGCTTATGAACATGATCTATGTTTCAATGGATTAATGTTTTAGATTTATTTATACTTCAATAAGTGGTGATGCAATTCTCCATGAAGAACAAGTTTTATCAAACTCAATTAGATAACTAAAAACACACGGTGAAAATGGGCTATGAAAATGAAGGCCCAGTAATTCACTCACAGGTTTAAATTTAAGCAAGGAATTTTGTTGCCAACTCTTTTTACTTAATTTGTACATTCAAACCCAACTAACTTGTCTGAAGAGCCAACCTGCAAAAAGAAATGTTTAATAGTGTTTATATCCACCAAACTGAATCAGTTCTATTTGAATTATGAAAACATAGATACCAAGAATAAGTATGGATGAGTCTTGAACAATGGCTGCAGCTGCACCATTTGCTCCTAAAACACAGCTTAATGGAGTACTTTAAAAAGTCATTAGCCCAAATCAGCCCACGCAGCTATATATAGTAGGTAAATTTAAAATGGGAATAGAATTCAATTCAAGCATAATTGCGGGCAAGTTACCACACCACGGCGTTGGTATTACATGCGTGGACATGTTTGAACATTTACTGGCAATAGTGAGTGCAATGCATGGTTTTGCTGTCTCATTTAGTCAGAGGCACTCTTGCTAGCAGGATGTCAGCTAAATAGAGGGATTTATTACATCAGCTAAATTTTGAGGTAGCTTCCTGACATTTTAGTAAAATATGCATAATGACTTATATTTATGTTATGAATATCTACATTAAAATAAATTTGTTATTTCATTTACTTTTCATGAATTTTTCTCTGGCCTACTAATATATATAGTATGTTGGGCAGATGTGACAACTGTTTCAGTATTTGTTTATTGGTTTATTTGGGTGGTTAACAATATTACATTTGTATACAACGTTAATTTTAGTTTAAAATAGCAAAAAACGTTCTTACTCCCTAATGTATAATGTTTATTATAAGATCATTGACCGTGGACAGGATGTTGGAAATGTTAGAGGAATGTGAAGAAAATCAAGCTGGAATCTTCATTGATCCTCCACCAGCCAATGAGGATTCAGATGAAGATTCTGCAGATGAAGATGCAGGTGGTGACATTGACAGCCCCATTTCAAGACTTTTGCAGGCTCATCCTACTGTTGTGTTTGTCAATGAAGATGAAAATGAGGACCCCAGAGGAACTATACAGCTGCCACAAAAAAAGAAGCGTAAAAGTCAAAAAGAAAGGTTCACATACAGCTGGAGTAAGAAAATTTGTTCACAATTTACATTGATGTTGAAAGACCAGAGTAATACAACTCCAACAGAAAATTTGAAAGAGAAAACAGTAGATCAAAAATTTGAATTTTTCTTCTCAAATGGGCTTATGTAAAGTTATACGTGATCAGATGAAATTGCATGCATGTCAGAAGGGTAAGCAATTTGACATCTCAGTACACAATTTGAGGACAGTACTTGGGATTCTTATTTTGTCTGGATACCATCAGTTGCCCAGTCGTAGACATTATTGGTCTGAGGGAAGGGATTTGCATGTAGCACTAGTCGCAGATCCTATGTCACAATATAGGTTTGAGGAAATTTTAAGGCACATTCATTTCTCTGATAACCAAAAATGGAACAAAAATGACAAGCTGGCTAAATTGCGACTGCTGATTGATCATTTGAGCAAGAAATTTTCTGATGCATACCCTATGAATCAATGCCTGAATATAGACAAATCAATTATTGAATATTTCGGCAGACTTGAATGTGAGCCGTGCATTCAAAATTAATATATACGGTTTGTATTCAAGGCTTCGTATCTTAATTCAAGACTAGGGTACGTATGCTCATTTGAAATGTATCAAGGATCTTCATTTGGACCATCAGAAGAATTAAAAATTGTCATGGAAAGAGAGAAAACGTTTTGTTGAATTTCATAAATAATTTGCCCAAAAAGATAGAAGAATAGCCATTTAAATTTTGTTTTGACAATTATTTCACCAGTCTTCCTCTTATCTCTAAACTTAGTTCATTGAAATATGGGTAAAATTCGAAACAACAGACTGCCAAAAACCTGCACTCTGAAATTTGAAAAATAAAAGAAAAAGAACCAACAGCTTACAATTCGATAAATAAGATAGCAAGTTGTGCGCTGGTTAGATAAAGCAGTTCTTACTACAGCTGCAAATATTGATGCAACCTTCCCAATTGAGAAAGTGTCAAGATGGTCAGCAAGGGATAAGAGAGCTATTTCCATAGAGCAGCCACAAACAATAAATCGGTACTATTATTTTATTGGTGGCACCGACCGCATGGATCAGAACATCAATAAATATAGAGTATCAATTAAACTGAAAAAGTGGTGGTGGGCAATATTCACTTGGATGCTAGATGCCACTATTCAAAATTGTTGGGTTTTGCACAAAGGAGAAGAACCAGGTGTGCTCTTCTTGGAATTCAAGCGTTTGATTGCACGTACCAACATTTGACAGTCAGAGCAAAGAGCGACATGTGGTAGACCTAGATCGTCTATCAAAGTGATATCTGATGTTTGATATGACATCTTTGGACATTATAATGTTCCTCTAAAGAAACAAGCTTGTAAATGTGCATTTGATATTGCAAATCACGTCCTTTCCAGGGTTGCTATGAATGTAAAGTTGTATTATATGTTCGATGCTTCATGCCTTATCATATGCATAACTAGTTTTACCAGGTGTCTGCACTGGATTCCGTAGTCTATGTTTGTTTATTTTAATTTTGTTTCCTACATTTAGGCTCAAAATAATGAAATTAAAAAGGATTGTACATTTAAAGGAAATGAAAATAAGTTCTTTAAAATTTTGTTTTATGTACCCTATAACAACCCAACCTACTATGTATGGTAGTCTCAAAATTTAAATAAATGATACATTTTTTCAATAATTTTTTCATAGACATGATCAATATAACTAAATGACCTTAATCATCATGAAAAAATGTTTGACAAAAATTTTGGCATATATGGGTTAAATGTACAGAACTCAAATTTGGCATGAAATTAAATGATGCTACAGTGCAGATATGGGCATGACTAATATTTCCTAAATACTAATAGAATAACTAACAAAACTCACCCATGATGAGCTATCAATACGGGGAGGCTAATGAATATAGATTCCAGAAAACAATACTACCCTACAGATGAAAAGCAAAATGTATATATATAACAGGATGTCTACTGTTATTTCATTTCTAAATTTTCATACTTTTTTACTATTTGTACCACCTTCAACAGCCAAAAATTACTACCCAATTTTTACATAATAAATTTTGTCTAAATGTAAGTAATTGGCCTATAATAAGTAGTTTGAGTCAATAATACACTCAATAAGACAGGTTCTAAAAAGTTCCAAGTTAGTTTAATACTTAAAATACTTGATACAAAAAGGAGCAACCAATGCATTATTGCAAAAAAAGTTACCAAAATTCCTAATGTATCCCATCCTAAATAGACTAACAAATGTTCAGCAAAGACCTTATCTCAACATCTTTCAACTATGAGAGCAACAGTTCATCACATAAAAAAAATAAACTGACTGGAAACGAGTAGACACCACTGATAGGAATATTTCCCATAAACTGCGGCTAATTTCTTATTCTTGGAAAAAGGAATTTTTAAAAATCTTTATACTCTTTATACATAAATACATTACTTTCAATTTTCAGCATATTATCTCACTTCATAATTTTTACTACCTTGACAGGTGAAGTGACCCCCGAGACAAAATTTACTATTTTTCACTACCTTTCTAACTATTTTTCAAATTTTACCACTCTACTACCTAGAAGACACTGTATAATTATTGAGACAGACATTAGACATGATTTTACTAAGCAGGGATTGTTGTTTCATTTGCTTTTATTGCACTCCCACATTAACAAAATTATGAGCAACATCAATTTGCACCTTATATCTGATGTTGATAATATCAATTGGAATACCATAAATGGGAGGCTTTGCCCTGTGTCAATTGCAAAAAAAAATGGCCGCGAAAAATTAGGGTATATTTTACTTAAATGCACTTAATAATTTTAATAATTTTGTTCCCAAAAATTGATAAAAGAACACATTTAAAGACGTTTAAAAGGAACAATATTTTGTTTGCTTATGCGTAATTTTTGAAATAAAACATTAATAACATTCAGGTAAGAATATCATTATAGAGTTGAAAGCGTAATTGATGCATTGTTGGAACACGCGCAGGTTCTTAGCTGGAGAACATCAACCTTGGTATGGCTAGGTTAAGTTATTTCAGGTTAGTTCAGGTTTGTTGGTTTCTTCACTTTCATATACAATGTTTTTATGACTTCAAAGTTGAATAACTCAAAAATTATGCATCAGCAAGCTAAACGTCATTCATGTAAATTGTTCTTAAATGTGTTCCTTTCGTGATTTTAGGGCGCATTCTGTAAGCACATTAAATTATAAGTCGACCAAAACTAGCATTGTATGTAGAAAAATCATAGACAAGGTTTTGCATCTCTCTTGTAAACACTCAACTTTTAGGTGCAAAGTAGGAAATTATTTTTAATTCATCTGCGAGTTTTAAATGGGATAGACTACACAACCAAACAAAGCTATTGTTGGGCTACATTCAGCACTCTAAACACAAGTTTTATAGTGTGGCAATCCTAACTAGCTTTCATCCTGAGCACCGTTGGTTTACAGTTTGCTCCTTGCTAATTTGGATCTAAAAGTGGAAACAAAACTTTTTACATTACCAATAAAGTTTTAATTATGAACCCATTATAATTTGTCATCGCATCCTATTTGCTAATAAATTAACAGGCAAAATTTACGTAGTACTATTAAAGCTGATAGCACTCTGCTACCATATTTTGTTACCATTTTGAAATGGAAAGCTCATCAAAAATTAGTCTACAAAATTTAAAAATAAAAATGATGTCATTAATAAATATAGAATTGTGGTACATTGTGATGCCACCCGGCTATAAAGTGGCAACAAAGTCCCCAATTTTAACGGGGCACAAAATTCACAAAAATGCCTGACACCCTTTAGGGGTCGGTAACGCTTAATAATTGTTAGACAAGCAGAGCATGGCGGCAGAGGGTATTCTCACCTTCGAAAATAATGTTCAGGTGAACTCTTCTCCATATAGCCGGCTGTCCATGGACCAAAGGTCCAAGGTAGCGAGGAATTGTTGACCAATGACCAGCGGAGCGCAAGATTTTGATGCACCCGTGGTCGCGGTTAGATGCTGTCTGACGTGGCAGCCGCGAACGACCGCTCACGTTAAGGCCCCCTCACACGTACGAATATGTCCGCAGACAATCTGAACTGAGTTTGGTCTGACGGTCCCAAGGCC
>JACJUY010010733.1:5736-19541 GCA_014220935.1 Platorchestia sp. MABIK
CGGATTTATCGCAACGCTCTGCAATAAATCTCCTGATTTTATCTGATAAATCCAGTTTATCTGCCGTATGTTTTTCGTTTCATTTCTAATGTATGATAATACCAGTGATTTCCTCTGCTCTTTGTTTCAGGTTTCATTGCTAAAATTTCTTTTTCATATGTTTCTCTTTTTATGGTGATCGAATACTTAGCATATTTATTTGTCAGATAGGGTTTATGTACCAGTTTCGAAGAGTGAAGAGATTTTAAGAGATGTTTTTTCCCATTCTCGAAGTGTGGAAAAAATCATCTTTCATTTTCCGAAAAGTGCAATACCATGTCAGGCTGAAAATTGCAGATTTATAGCCGAGATGGAAATGTGCATTATTTTAATCGATAAATTATTCGATCATTTTATTGATTGAATAATAATTTGAATGCATGTTTTATTTATAATGTGATTAGCTTTTGATTGATTGATGGATTAATTAGTAGTTTTTTTTCAAAAATTGATTCATTGGTTGATTGATTGCCTGATTATTAGATTATTAAGTAATTGATTCAGTGGATTTATTGATTAACTGATTGATTGGTTTCATTGACTAATTGATTGATTGGTTGTACCTTTCAATGCATGAACTCTAGAATTGCTCACACTAGCAAAATAGTGCTTTTCTTTCGCTTCAAATTTCACATAGTAACTTTGACTAATTTGTAAGTAACATTCAAGCCAAATCCCCCTGCGTGGCGTGTGCGCGAAAATCAAAACTTAGAAAATAAAAAGAGAAAGGTACTGCAGTAAGTTAAGAAAAAATTTGAAGGTATGGAAACAACTTAAAAAATATAGCAAGGACAGAAAAACAGGTCAGCAGTGAACCGAAAAATGATGGCGTGCATCAATACCAAGAATATTTACTCCATTACAACGAAAGAACGCCTTTATAACCTCCAGCTCGGGACCTTACACATTCCCCCTGGGAGCCCTAATACCCATGGACACAATAGTTATATCTTCCTGAGGGGTATAATCCATGTATATATACATGTACATGTGTGTGTCCAGGCCTATATATGTGTGTCCTGGCCTATATTTGTGTGTGTCCAGGCCTATACATGTGTGTCCAGGCCTATATCTGTGTGTCCAGGCCTACATTTGTGTGTCCAGGCCTATATATGTGTGTCCAGGCCTATATATGTGTGTCCATGCATATATATGTGTGTCCTGGCCTATATATGTGTGTCCTGGTCTATATATGTGTGCCCATGCATATATATGTGTGTCCAGGCCTATGTATGTGTGTCCATGCCTACATATGTGTGAAGAGGATGATACTCTCGCCAGTCACGTGACCAACAGCCGGCGACACGTGCAAGACGTGACGAGCTGTGCCTCGTGGCAGCTAATTTATGCTCTCTTTTTTCAATGGGCCTTAAGTTAGACTTTTTTCATGTTGAATATTTGAAATATCACGTATAAACATGGCATTTAACTTTTAATGCCGTATGTCTTTTTTTCACCTGCCTTAAATTATCCTTTTTTCTAGTTAAATATCTAAATTGATCCGTGATAACATGACATTTTAGTTTTAAAAATAAGTCAATGTAGCTTGAATGTTCTTTGTCGGTTGACTGGAAGTGAAGCCCTCGTGTAGCTTTGTTTAGAATATTAGTTGTGAAATAGACCTCAATTATGTTTTCTCCGTACGACATTTATTTATTTACTTATTTATTTATTCGCAGATGTGTAACTCCGATGTTTATTTAAACTTTCAAGGGCTTAAATCAGCGAGTATAATGTCAAAGTTGAATATTCAGGAAGAAAAGTGTGAGTCTTTTCTCACCCGAAATAGCTGTTACTCTAATAATAATAGTTATAGTAATAATGGCTAGAACTGCATTTTAATTCCTAAGTCTTGAGCAGTTTTAGTACTATACAGGAGGGTGAACCAATGAACTTTTACTCTCAAAAATCCGTTTTAGCATATTGCTAAGATCAATAATTTACGAATTCGAATACAGGTGTAAATTTTAACTACCTCCAGTTTGAATTCATGCAAAAAACAAACACGACCAACTCCACCTATGGATTTGGATTTCTAACATTAAAAATATTATTTCTTGTGTTTCAGTGGGTAGAACATAGCGCATTGGGAGAGAAAGTTGCAGATTCAATCCCCACGACGGCGCAATACATTCATCAGGAAAGCAGCTCCTTTGATGATCGTAGAAAGAGTAGAGGATTATAAGCGTAGATGAGCAATTCTTAGGCCATGGTATTTACTTCTTTTATTTTAGCAGGGGGAGCGTAGCACATAATGAGAGAAAGTTACAGGTTCAATACCCACAATGGAGCGAAGCATTTATCAGGATAGCAGCTCCTCCGATGATCATAGAACCAAAAAAGTGCTGTGAGAGATAATGAATTAAACCCTCCTGCTTAATAATAAGAATGAATATATTCATTAAAATCAACCTAGCGCAATGGTTTTATACACTACAGAGATACTTAAATATAGAAACAGTTATACATACACCAGATATCAAGTCTTTTCCAAATCAGGGAGAATATCCGGGAAAACATTTCGTTGTGAAGTATCACCAACATTGAATATTTACTCAAATTTAGAAACCCATTCTATATACCTCCACGATTGTGACTTGAAAGGATCAATACAACACGTAGATACAGATAATTATCAACACATTTCACTCCGCAATTCCACCTCAGCCACCTGCCGGACGCATCGACTTGATTATCGTCGAGCCAACACGTGGCCGATTATCACGTGGCCAAGACCAGCGCGCGTGACCGATTATCACGTGAGATCACGGGTCACGTGATCCAGATTGCGCGCACGCGTACGTGCCTCGCGACGTGATTGCGGCCACGTGCGCGTACTCCTAAAATGGCCTAATGTACGCGCGTGAGCAATGCTGAGGTGGATGAGTGAGTTGTGGTGAGTGTGGGAAGTGCGAAGTGCTCGTCGTTTGGAGGGGTGTACTGAAGGGGGTGTACTGAAGGGTTACACTGGAGGAGGTACTGAAGGGGTTAGAGAGGGGTTGCACTGAAGGGTTGCACTGGAGGGTTGCAGCGAGAGGCTGTACTGGAGGAGTAGTGAAGGGTTGTACTGGAGGGTAACAGTGATGGATTACACCAACAAGTGCAAACAATTGAGAATAAAACATAGGAAAAAAAACGGTCCAAAAAAGACGATCGAGGAAAACTGAAAAGTATATTGTTTGAGAGTAATTTGAAGTGGATATGTGCATTTTTCGAAAGTTACAAGGGAGTGAACTTATGTGTTGCACAAGTGGCGGGGCTTATCTGGAAAAGATCCAAAATTTCTGCCAAATTGAAGAGTTCATTCTTGATGGATTTTCTCTGTTTCTTTTGTCATAATGTACAGCACTGTTAAAAAAGTTTTGAGTTGTGAAAATCTTACCAAGAAAATGTTCACGCTCTTCATCATTTGAGGATGTCTCTCAAAAAATTGTACTTACTCATAGATTGCCCAATACTCATTGATTTGGTTATGCCGTATCTATTTATTAACACAAACTCTACAAGTTTAATGGGTTATATCAAGGAAAAGGACATTTAATTGAAGAAAATTAAATGCCATGAAAAAAAATGCACCAGTAACAGTAACAATAAGTACATGGGTAATCGTCAGTCAAAGAGTGAGTACATTTTTTGAGGGTTTGTTCTTTTTTGCTTTTTTCCATGAAAGTTTGGTCTGGAATTATGAAGGTTCATCTCAACGGAGATGAAAAGTCGTTAGCTGCATCACAAAAACTTTCTTGAAAGTTTTCTAAAAGCTACTTTCTTAAAAGATTTTCTAATTTCGAAGCAGGTCTTAGCTAACAATGCAAACATCTGCCGACCTAAATTTTTTACTTTTGGACAAAATTCCTTCCACCGTTCTCAGCCTGCCCCATAAAGAAAAAGAAAACTCGTTGTTGCCCTGATCCTTATAAAAGTTAGAATGGTACAAAATTGGCAGAATTTCTGAGAAAAGTAAAGATTAAACGAAATTTGCAGAGTTTTAGTAATGTGACTGTAAAGATTCAGCTCTGAAAATCCGTTAGATAAAATTAAAACAGAACCTTGAAGAAAACAAATACGTGTGTGTTGATTTTTTGTGATTGCTTCTCAGCCATCGTTTGATAAATGCTTCCAGAAAATGTAAGAAATGTTTGTCTATAGAACTATTATGAAACCAATACGGAATGTGCTTATTGAATGTTTTAAGGAATATTTTCACATCAATTTCTTTGAAATTCAATTCACCGTGAGGACTTTTTACTAAAAAAGACTTACAAAAAAGCCTTTTTAAATTGTACAGCCTCGTCTTTCATTGATCAGCATTTTCACTCCAGTTGGAGACAGCATTTTCAAACGTAGCCGCTAATGTAGCAGCGTAAATGTTCTCATTATGCTTACGCTACGAAAATTATATTGATTTGAAAATTTTACCATTGGGGTTGTAAATGTGTAAACAAGTACAAACTGAAGTAACAACTTAAGTATGTGGTAAAATTAAAACTAGCTCCAGAGTACAACTGAACGTATTATCGAAGAAGACAATTTTTAAGAACCCTGTTATGTTTGTAACTGTGGTGAAAACTTTGGTATCTTGCAAGCTGTCGCACTTCTTGAGCTGTGTTGTTTTCTACATTTGGTTTGAAAGATTCGAAAACACTTCTTCATTCACTGATATCGAGCTCCAAAAAAAGAAGGTGAGTTTCAATTTTACTGATGGTGACATGAAGTATTGTAACTTCATTGTAGAGTATGGTGACAACTTCACACTTCATTGTAGAGTATGGTAACAACTTCATACTTCATTGTAGAGTATGGTGACAACTTCATACTTCATTGTAGAGTATGGTGACAACTTCATACTTCATTGTAGAGGATGGTGACAACTTCATACTTCATTGTAGAGTATGGTGAAAACTTCATACCTCATTGTAGAGTATGGTGATAGCTTCATACTTCATTGTAGAGTATGGTGACAACTTCATACTTCATTGTAGAGTATGGTGACAACTTCAAACTTCATTGTAGAGTATGGTGACAACTTCATACTTCATTGTAGAGTATGGTGACAACTTGGCAGAATATGGGAGCAAGATTTTTCTAGTGTCCGGCACCCCCACTCTGATCTGATGACAACATGTGCCTTTTAGAATCTAAAGAATCAGTTTTAAACGTTGACTATGTACGAGTTGGGACATATGTGTACCATTGGGTAAATTGCTCATTCACGTACTGGTATAAATGAATAGCACTCCAATTATTTCACCCCCTTTTCGGAATGAAATTTCAGCGTTCGAGGTAAAATGTTATCGTCCAGTTGTTCTTTGTATTCCTTCAACTCTTTGGGTACGACAATTCAAATAATTTAGGAAAAAATTTCCAGGAGAAAATTTGTCATTACCCTAAGTTGTCAGTGAAATTGTTCTATATGGTTAGGGTGCTTTTAGGTTAAGCAAGTGTCAACTGCTTTATTTTATTTGAATAAAATTTTGAATTTTGAAAGCTTTATGCTCGGCGGCAGATTTTTTCGACGTTTAATACTAAAGTTTCTGAATTCACGGTCAATATTGAATTTTGGCCTTTCACGGAAACTAAAAATTCCACTCCGAAGAATCACTAAAGGAACACATTTAAAAACGTTTTACACGAATGACATTCTGCTCGCTGACGCGTTATTTTTGAGTTATTCAACTTTGAAGTTATAAGAACGTCGGATATAAAAGTGAAGGAACGGACACGTATATCTGCTGTAATACGGTATTAACGTAACTATGGGCGAGGTTTGGGTAAGTTATGGTAGGTTAGTTAAATAAACTAACCTAAAATATCATGATTCAACCTAAAATAGCTTACCTTAACTTACCCATACCAAGGCTGTTAAATTCCCCGCCAAGAAATGGGCATGTCCCGCCAGAAAAGTGGGCGTCACCCAATAATGCGGCGACTAAGCAGCCGACCATATAATGTTATTCCTATCTGAACGTAATTATTGTTATATCTCAAAAATAACGCATCAGCGAGCAGAATGTCATTCATGTAAAACGTTTTTAAATGTGTTCCTTTAGTGATTCTTTGGAGCGGAATTTTTAATTTCCGTGAAAGGCCTAAATTCAATATTGACCGAATTCACGAAGAAATTATTTATGTTTTTGCACGAATTTATCAAAAACAAATGAAGTTCAGAAAATATTTTCTCGAGTTAAATAGAAAGGTTATTGAATTTGTTGCGCGGACCCTGTGGCATGAACTTAGAGGTAATCAATGGTTATTTAAGCGTGCAGGCTTCTGAAATGTCTAAAAACTAGCTTCATGCATGCTTTTAATTTCCCTAATTTTGTTATTTACTTCAAAATATTCCCTCACCAATTAAATTACTTTAAAATTAGGTTAGATGCCCTGAAATGGAAGCACTAGCCATCTTGGCATTGGAGTAGCCGTCAGTACCCAATGGGTTAAATAAATCAAATGTATTCGAGCCGTACAGTTGGTTCCTCAACTCCGTTACAAACTATCCTAACCAACAGTAGCAACCGCAGTCAACAATATAATGCACAAGATATTAAGCAAAATTGGTGCGAAACTTGACAAATACCTGAATTGTCTGAAAATAGCCTAACTTGCTTTGAGATGTCCGGAGTAGTTTTGTGGCCAGAATTTCGTCTAAAATTTCTTGATGTTGTCTTACGTTATCTAAAATTGTCTAACGTTGTCTGAAAGGGTCTGAAATTCTCTAAAGTTTTGTTAAGTGAGTATGAACATTTCGAATTTTTTCCAGACCTGTTCTTTTTAGCATTTGTGCTTGTTTCTTGTTCTAGCATTTGTTTATTGTTAATAGTTTTAAAATCAGTATCTTTTGTTATCTTAGCTGATACTCATGAGCATATCTTACTAGCTGCGTATATTCCCTGAATGCATTCTGATCATCAAATAACTGAATCAATCTAGTGCGATGTTGAATCTTTTCCGGATAAGCTTCGCCACCAATACAACACATAAGTTCACCCACTTGTAACTTTCGAAATAATGCACTTAGCGAATTCAAATTACTCTCAAACGAAAGATTAAAACATTTTTTCGTTTGAGAGTAATTTAAAGTCAATAGGTGCATTATTTCGAAAGTTACAAGTGGGTGAACTTTTGTGTTGCATTAGTGGCGGGGCTTATCTGGAAAAGATTCGTGATGCTTTCTTTTCATTCTTGGTTTTAGTTTTGACTGAACACTACAACTTGTGCAGCAAAATTTAATGGGATTGTGCTTGAGAGTTTAACCAAATAATTGGTTATGTCAAATTTAACAGGATTGTGCATGAAAGTTTAAAATTCATAGATTTGCCGTTTCTAAATCTGATCTAAAACTTTCACGAATCTAAATTACATTTAACCCTAAGACTAACCATGGTCGAATACATCTTCAAAAAATCAAAATCTTTTTAATCCCTCGTTACGTTTAGAGGCAAAAGAAGAAAAAAAAGGAAGAATACTTTTTCCAGACAGTTCCTCTCTTTGGAACTCCTTTGTAAGGGGTCAAGGAGGCTTTAAACTAAATTTTCTAACCTAAATTTTTTCCTGTACATATATGCTTTAAATTGAATTGACCCGTATTCGATTGGATTAGTTAATTTAGATCCTGTGTGGTGTGTGCCTTCACCATGGCTGCGATCCAGAGGAGCATTCAAATTTGAATAGGAACATCTCTAACTCAGCTCTTTCAAGCCTCAAAATTACAATTTCCTTGTGAGGGTGGCCCTCTGGCTTGTCCTCAGGGAGGGTACAAAACGTGTGTGCCTTCACCGTGAAGGGTACAATGTTGTGGGAACAGAACATGCGGAATAATGTACATGTAATTGTTTGGGCAGAATTTGCAGTGATAGTAGGTAGAATAAAGTTGCGATGGTCGAATTTAACGCTAAATGCCACCACGGAATGCGGGTAGAATTTGAACGCACGTGCTAGTGAGGGTAGAGTGTGTGCTTCTCCAAAAGGGGAAGAAAAAAAATTGGATCTCGCATGCAAATGAGGTTCGAGTGAGCACACGGTTACCAAATTGAAGTGTAGAATTAGAGTGGATAGAATTAATGAAGATAGAGTGGACGCACACTCCCAAAAAGAAGGCTAGAATTTTAACTCACGCGCAGATGAGGGTAGAGCGTATGCACGCCTACCAAAAATGAGGGTAGAATTAGATCACACGTGCCGGTGAGGGTAGAGTGTGTAGACGTTCACCAATAAGGAGGGTAGAGTGTGTGCACACTTACTGAAATAGAGGGTAGAATCAGAGAACACACGTGCACGTGAGGGTAGACACGTGCGTGTGGTGTCACTTCCCTCGTAGATCACCACTCGAGGGCCACCAAATGAGCCGCAACGCGTGCCGGGAAGCAATCGTGTCACCTCTTGACCAGCTACTCAAGGCTGTGCCAATCCTTTACGGCACACTTGGTGCCGTGTGTGCCTGCATTAGTGAACGCGTTATGTCCACATTAGTGAACGCATTGTGCTCACATTAGTGAACACAATATGTTCACATTATTTAACACGTCATGTCCACATTAGTGAACGCATAATGCTACAATGAGTCCGAATTAGTGCACATCAGTGCCAGGAATACCTCAGCAGTGTTATGAACACCTCAATTGTGCCAGGAACACTTTAGCATCCAGCGTGGACCTACAAAAACATAGAAATATTCGCAGGGTGTACAAGCAGAGACGTAAAAACAACGGTAAATTTTATTTGAATTTGAAGTTAACTTCTGATTTGATACCGAGTGAAGTTCGGCGAAAAAATCGGAATGCTGAAAGTCTTTGTGGATGAAACTTTTTAAAATCTTTGATCACCTATTTTATACTGCAATGTGTTTGCTCTACGCACAGCTACAGTGCAGTGATACAAATGCGTGCTGTGAAACAAGTGCGTGCTGTGATACAAATGCGTGCTGTGATACAAATGCATGCTGTGATACAAATGCGTGCTGTGATACAAATGCATGCTGTGATACAAGTGCGTGCTGTGATACAAATGCATGCTGTGATACAAATGCATGCAGTGATGAACCAAAGCATTTACGTCAATCTTGCCTCTACAGCCACAACCGTAAGCCCGTAATGGGGCAATGCAATGCCGTAATTGAAGGCTGTAGCGCCGTAATTTCCAGATTACGGGAGCTGTGTGCGCGTGCCCAGATGGTGCTTGTGTTTGTGTTGTTCTTTTCGAAACTCTGTTGCTGTTTTCGTTGGTGTTGGTGGTGTTGTTGTACGTTGGCGCTTCCAGACTTCGAGGAGGAGATGTGGGGTCCCTACCTGAAAGTTATGGAAGATTTCTTGACGTTGAAATCTAAGATGTTTTTATTTCGTTTTGGGCCAGCTGTTTTTGGCTCAGTGTTTTTTTTTCCAGCATCGTTAATTCTTTTTCAACGCTTACCTTGTTTCGTGAACGTAATATAATCTTGCTGTTTCTGTGCGTAGGGTGTGAGGACACAACCTTGTGCATAAATTCCCTGTTCTCATGTCACACTAAATAGTTTTTTCCTCCTTTCTCAATTGAGAACACCTTTGTTGTGGCTGGAGAAGCTTAAACTAACTTATTTAATTTACGTGATTAAGAAATCGAAAATTAGGAAATCGAGGACATTGCTTTCTTTCTTTTTTTCTATTTTGAATGATCGAGTACAGCTTAATTGTAGGTTTCTCATTGCTTTCTTTCTTTTTTCTTTTTCTATCGAATAAATCTTAGAAAACCGCATGATAAAAATTTTCTCAAGCTTGTCATACAATAAGCTCTTGTATTTGTCCGACATATTGCTCGTACCTTTCGCCATCACTCTTTATGTATCTATGTCCCTTGTATCTTTGTCCCTCACTCTTTGGATCTCTTTGTCCCTTGGACCTTTCTCCCTCAAATTTGTATCTTTATCCTTTACTCTTCTTGTTTCTTTTTTGCATCTTTGTCATTCACTCTCCTCGTATCTTTGTCCCTCACTCTCCTTGTATCTTTGTCCCTCATTCTCCTTGTATCTTTGTCCCTCACTCTCCTTGTATCTTTGTACCTCACTCTCCTTGTATCTTTGTCCCTCACTCTCCTTGTATCTTTGTCCCTCATTCTCCTTGTATCTTTGTCCCTCACTCTCCTTGTATCTTTGTCCCTCACTCTCCTTGTATCTTTGTCCCTCACTCTTCCTCGACCAAAGTCTCTCAATCTCCTTTGTCCTCCGTTACAATGTGCGTCCATTCCCTCACTGCTGAGTCATGCAGCAACGCTCGCCTCGATGATGAATTTTCCGATGATTATGGCGGGACGGCGATGATGACGCGGGCATCATTCATCATCTCGCAGTTCATCATCAAGTCCAGATGATGCTCCTCCGAGCTGCCTCCATATCCTGCCACTCTGGAGTTACTTTGTAACGCTCTTGTTGTACATATTTTTTTGTATATAACATTGTTATAAAGCTTTGTAACGTCGTAACGCTGTTATTGTGCTTTGAGGCGTTGTAACGTTGATGTCACGCATTGCAACGCTGTATTATTTATACACACTTTAAAGCGCTGTCACGTTGTATTTATACACACTTTAAAGCGCTACATCGTTGTACTAATACATAATTTGCAACTTTGTAACGCTGTAATTAACGCATTTTAGTGGTGATCCGAACACAATTTTTTCCTTGTTGATATACATTCATTTACCTTAAAACTTTTCCGGTCAACAGTTCGTGGGTTGCGGGCACCCCATGGCTGTGTTTGCTGGGCGTTATCTGGATACTGTCCGTTCTGCAAGACTGACGAAGTTGAAGCACAATATTCCCAGGAAGATGGGTTCTATCAGATATAAGTAGATAGAGCTTTCTCTCTTAATTTAATTTTGCTCGATTCGATCATGTTAAAAAATTAAAACTGGTGAGGCATAGAAGTGGACGAAAAACATGGTTGTCTGTTGTTCATGTTTTGTACGTCAAATATCACCGGTCTGTCAATCAACGGTTGGTTTAACTTTTTACGAGTTAATTAAAAATCGGGTGTCTTTATTTGAGTAGCGTCTTGTTTAGAAATTCAAAGGAAAAAAACACTGTATTGACTATATATCACCAAAATTCACTGGAATTCTTCGATAAACTCATGAGAAACATGGGTCGAATTGTTCGATAATCCATCGAGAAACTGTTCGAAAAACCTTCGATAAAATAATTCATGAACAGAATTATTATTCAGAACTACGTTCGATGGCCCAGAAAAAGAAGCGCGGCATTTATAAGATTCCGTGGGGTGGTAGGTGGTAGTTTCGCCGGTGCTGCGACCGTCCCCACTCCCTTAATCTGCTGAAAATCTTCCCTAGATCTGCCCACCAGCGGGAAAGGGTGGCACGAGCGGCAAATTGACGCCCTGGGTGGCGGCCCTGGCTGCGTTTTCGCCAAGATAAAATAAAGAGAAAGATATTATAAAGACAAAGCTAGTATATAGATTAAGCTATTATTATGTTTTTATTTTCTAGGCAGTTACACAAATGGGTTGGGTTGGTTAGTTCAGAAAAGAAATTGTGAAATAAAAATTGGTCATTTTTGAATTAGGTGTTGCTGTGTTCGATGGTAAAGTAAAGAAAAACTATTATTGTTTTGGCATGAACGGAAATGGGTGATGGTAAAATATAAAGGAACTATTAATAATTTTTCGGTATAAACGGAAATAAGTTCTGGTAAAATGAATAGGAACTATTAATAAATTTTCGGCAGTTACGGAAATGGAAGATGGTAAAATTAAAAGGAACACGAAACTATTGTTCATTTTTCGGCAGTTAGGGAATTGGGTTGGCTAGTTCTGAAAAAAATTGGTCATCTCTGCATTTGGTGTTGTGGTAGTAAAATAAAGAGGAATCGTGAGCCATATTTGCTTATTCATTTCTCAGCATTTGCGGAAATGGGTTGTTGCGGAAATGGGTCGGTTAGTTCTGAAAAAAGTCATCTTCAGATTAGGTGTTGCTGAGTTTGATGCTCAAATTTCGGGCAAGTTTAAAAAAGAGTTTTAAATTAAAATTAAAACTTAATTGCAGGCGTGCTTTCGTCATAGGTACAAAAATGTCTATTTCGGCCGATTGCCGGAATTTTTCTGAAAAAGAGAGACGCCTTATTGCCGAATATAAAATATAGGTTCCGACGCCTTATTGCCGAATGTAGAATATAGGGTTAGGTTCAGGGCCTCAGGTCTGGTAGGGTTAGGGTTAGGTTCAGGGCCTCAGGTCTGGTAGGGTTAGGGTTAGGTTCAGAGCCTCAGGTCTGGTAGGGTTAGGGTTAGGTTCAGGGCCTCAGGTCTGGTAGGGTTAGGGTTAGGTTCAGGGCCTCAGGTCTGGTAGGGTTAGGGTTAGGTTCAGGGCTTCAGGTCTGGTAGGGTTAGGGTTAGGTTCAGGGCCTCAGGTCTGGTAGGGTTAGGGTTAGGTTCAGGGCCTCAGGTCTGGTAGGGTTAGGTTCAGGACCTCAGATCTGGTAGGGTTATTGCACTATGTTGAAACTGGTTGATTAATGCACGAATTTTTGAGAAACATTCTTCGAAAAAATTTTTTAACAGATCGTTACCGCAATATAATGCGAGAGTGTTTTATATGTTCAATAGTTTCAAATATTACAATAAGAACCACAATTCGATTGAAATTCGTTAATTAAAATAATTTTAGATTTTGCTCAGTGTTGCTAAAAGAAGGAAATTCAACTTTCACCCATGTTTTTGCTGAAAGTAGAACATCTCAAGTGTAAGCAGATCAACATGATTATCAGAGCTTCTTGGTGATAGTATAAATGGCATTGTTGTTTGTTCAGTACATATTTAGTATTTCATAAGTCTTTTTAACTGTATCGATTTAGTCATTTTAGTAAATCCTTTTATGAATCCTGCAGAGAAAACTTAAGTCTCAGGTAAACTTATGTTTCAGCGGTCATGTAACATTTTCTAGAAATAAGTCATGTTCTCAAGACGCATTTGGAAAGGTCCAGAACCTTTTGCTTAAAAAGCCCATGATAAATGGGCAAGAGAAGTTAATTTTGCATGGAGTTTAACGAAAAAATAAGTCACATTTGCTTCTATTCGCCTCGATATCTAATTCATCAATTATTATTACGAGCGTCAACTAATTAATTATTGCAAGCGTCAACTAATTCATCAATTAATGCAAGCGTCAACTAGTTAATTATTGCAAGCGTCAACTAATTCATCAATTAATGCGAGCGTTAGCTAATAAATCAATCAACGCGCGCATCAACTCATCCATCAGAGCGTCAACTAAGTCATCCATTAGAGCGGCCGTGTCCAAATTTGCGTGCAATGAATGCATGAGGAGTGCGGGGCGTGACGGGTGTCATGACTCAGCACTTCTGTACCCAACTCTTCTTCTAGGGAGGTCGCCACCGGGGACGCCTAGGGGAGGTGGCTGGGAATCACTGCACTCCACCGGGGACGCCTAGGGGAGGGGGCTGGGAATCACTACACTCCACCGGGGACGCCTAGGGGAGGTTGCTGGGAATCACTGCACACCACCGGGGACGCCTAGGGGAGGTGGCAGGGAATCACTGCAAACCACCGGTGGCGCCTAGGGGAGGTGGCAGGGAATCACTGCAAACCACCGGTGGCGCCTAGGGGAGGTGGCAGGGAATCACTGCAAACCACCGGTGACGCCTAGGGGAGGTGGCAAGAAATCACTGCAAACCACCGGTGACGCCTAGGGGAGGTGGCAGGGAATCACTGCAAACCACCGGGGACGCCTAGGGAAGGTGGCAGGGAATCACTGCACACCACCGGGGACGC
>JACJUY010010735.1:0-10368 GCA_014220935.1 Platorchestia sp. MABIK
GAGCTCGATCAAAGTGCGATTACTCATACACGACAAGCGCTTTTATGTGGCTCGGTACACGAATACACGAAGGGCGGCACAAAATGAAGAATATTCTTATCGTAAAAGAATAAGCATTTTGATTATGTATTTTCAGAAGATTGCTAGATTAAGAATACCAAACCCCATTGTTGGAACACAAGTCACTTTAGACTAACTGATCGCTGAGACGTCATCCAGTATCAAGTGTTATCCTTTACCGTACACAATATGCCAAAAGTTGAAAAAACTGGACTTCGGGTTAAAATGCTGGAAGAATTCACAAATTTAGAGAAGAACAAGAACAATATTCAATGCAAATTTTCTAAATTAAAGGTGATATAATTTAAATAATCACATAGTATCCAGTTTGTTTCAATAAAAATGTCAATTAATTAGGGTAAATGTCAATTAATTAGGGTTTTGTCACTATAAGGCCGCCGTCACACGGAGACTAAATGATAACGTTTCATCATAATCATTTACAGTCAGCGGCACTACTCGGTCTGTCTAGCACTACGAAACCGTAAGATTTCAGCCTTAGTTTGGTCAAACTAAGGCTGGAATCTGATCGTTTCGTGGCCCTGGGCAGACCGACTGGTGCCGCAGACTGTAGATGATTATGATGAAACGTTACCATTTGGTCTCCGTGTGACGGCGGCCAAAGATAAGCACGGCGCTAGACGAAGTCCACATGTTTAATAAATAAGCTTTCAGTGCATTATCCTACATGTAATGTGGTGCACAATGTTGAAGAGAAAATCGGTGTGAGTGGTTCTAATGAAATAGGCACGCACCATAAAATTAAACGAACTAATAATTTTCACGATTTCATAAACATATTTCACCCCTATTTCGTCGCTAAGAAATCCAATCCCGCTGAAACTTTCGAGCTCGGAGAAAGTTTGTTTAGTGTATTTTACTGGGTAGCGTTTTTATTATTGTTATTTTATAGTGAATGTGACGGTAAATAGTAGTGTGACTGATTTCGCAGCATTTACCCTATTAGAGTTACCATAAATTTATTGACAAGTTACCCATGCTTCATATGACCTATCTGAACACAACCGATGAAAACATGTTGATGCTAGAATGTTTCATTTCCAGTTCCCTAACATGAAAAAATCATCTGTAGTACAACATATGAAAACAAAGAAGCACAGGGATAATAAAACCAAACATCAAGAAGACACGATGCCTGAGAATCTTCAAAGTGTTGATGAAAATCAACATCAGGTGGTTAGGGAGCAGCAACCTACACCTACACGGAAAATTTGCAAATTCGGGGGGAATCTGTGCGAAGTTCTCATATCAGCAGATGTTGCTCTGAATAAACTGAGCATAGGGAATTATCGAAATTTTTGGAGGAATACATATCATATACAGTACCTGACCAAAGTACTCTTAGGAAAATTATGTTCCCGATATTTATGAAAGTACTTTTTATGTTCTTCAAAGTAAAGTTGCTGGGAAGAAGCTATGGGCTTCATTAGATGTAACTACAGATGTTGAGCAGAGATATGTGGCATGCTTTGTGTTTGGTATTTTGGGAGTTGAAGAAGAGCATGGTAAATGTTATTTGGGAAATATGACTCAATTGCAATCTGTAAATCATTCTAAGATAACTGCATTCTTTAAAGAGTTTCTTCGTGTTCTTTGGCCAGAATAAATTCTTTGAGAAAATATTTTGGTTGCTACTACGGATGCCACACCCTTATATTTCTAACGCAATGCGAGCATTACAAGGCTGATTTCCACAAATGGTGCTTGTCCCGTGCCTAGCTCAAGCATGGGTTGCGTAGGATTGCCGAGCAGGAGAGAAGTGGTTACCCTGCAGTTAACTGGTTGATAAGTACAGCGAAGAGTGTGTCTATCAAGGCGCCGCACAGAACACAATTATTCAAAGAGCTCTGTCCTGATGTACCTCTCCCAACCTCGCCTATAGTTACGAGATGAGGAACGTAGTTAGAGGCTGCACAATACGTTGCCACACATTTCGAGGATCTATGCTGGGTTATAATGTCACTCGACGATACCGAGGCTCAGAGCATTCAAGAATATAAAGAGCTTGAAAACAATGTCGAAGTGAAGCACTATTTAACATTCATTGCCGCTAACTTTGCAGTTTTACCAACCACCATTAAGAAATTGGAAACAAAAGGGCTCCAAATGGAATCAATCCACCATGCAGTTGATGGAAAATGTTTGGAAGAAGTTGTAAAATACGTATGATCGAAGATATCATAATAAAATGACTTTGATACTAGTTAAAAGTACAGGATATGGAACTATGAAATAAATTTGAAAAAGTACCCCATAAGGAAGATTTTTTTAATTTTGAACCTAGAGCAATGAAATTTAATATACTGATAGACAATACAATTTGAAATCGTTTGTCATCTATGAAAAAATGCGATTGTCTGTAGAGAAAACGAGATATTCATAGAAAACGAGATTTTAAGGGCGGTTTTTCAAAATGCATCTCCTCCTACAGTTTTTAGTAAAAGTAATGATTTTAGTGTCATTGGCTGCGGAAACACTTGTACATTCTAAAAACTTGAATGGAATTTACAAAACTTTTAGTTTAAAATGCAAAAAACATACAAAATTCCAAGGCACGCTTGTTTTCGAAAAATGACGCACTTATAACGTCACAACTTTCGATTGAAAATGAATTTCGAACATCCTTCCAAGTTTTGAAATGCCCTTGTCTTACCGCATCCAATGATATCAAAATCATCTCTGTAGCTCAAAAAATGTGGGGGGGAGATGCATTTTGAAACCCCACATTCCGATCCTCTCAAAATAGGTAAACAAAGAATAAACAATTTCAATTTTTCTTTATTATTATTGGTTGGGTCAGCTAGGACCCTTGAAATCATCATACAGTAATAAAGAGACATAGAAAATGACATAGCAATGTCACGCCGCGAAGAAAGTGCTCAGGGAGAGGTGTAACATGATAAAATGCCACTTCCCCTCACCTTTCCCCCCAAACTTCAAACCCCCGTAGCGGGCGAATGAGTGAACGTACGAACCTCATTTTTTCACAGGATGTACCTGACATCTAACCCTTCCTATAGCAGCTAAAATAAAAAAGCAGCTGAAACCTCTAGAAAATTCGACATTCTGGGGGTACTCTTGCCTAAAGTGGGAAATTGAATGAATCACAAAACAAGTTATTGAAAACATTCTCTTGCTCCGAACTATCATCTTTTGTCGTTGCCCCAGTTGTCACCTGTGATATTGAACGGATATTTTTCGTGCATAAAACTTTATTGGCGGATAATAGACGAAGTTTCATCATTGAGATCTTGGAGCAATATTGATTATAAAATGCAATGAATAATCTTTCGTTGAAGCAGTAATATGCTCTGAGCCATGGATAGCTTCATATATATTAGCTATACTAATTGTTATTTGTTTACTATACTTTGTGGTTACTTTACGAATTGTGCAGTTAGAGTTTCTTAGGATTCTTGAAATTCTGAAAATAATGTTCGTAAAAATTTTTTATACCAATTTACCAAGATCCTCTTATAGTATAAATAGAACATTTCCTGAGCATATAAAGCATATTTAAAAGCATAAAAAGCATAAATAGCATATTCTATTGAGCATATTAGGCAAATAATAAAGCACAAAGAATAAAATATAAAGCAAATTTTAAAAAGCATATTGTAGCAGCCCTTGTACTAATGTATAACAGAAAAAGATCTAAACGTTTTAGATGCTTTATTCAGGATATTTATACCTAAATCCAATAAATTTACAACACTGGCTGTTCAGTGGTGTCACAGTTCTACAGAAGCGTACACAGTATTTGGCTGAGAGAAATGCGACCGTTACAAAAAAAGCTTCCTCTCTCTGATTGGGCTGGCAGGGAGAAAGAGGAAGCAAGGCCATAGGGAGGGAAGCCGCAGGGATGAAGGGGGAGAAAGGCCGCGCGAGGGACGAGAATGACGGTGGTAAGGTGGGATAGGGATGACGGTGGCGTATAGTTATTTCGGAGATGAATGAATTTTCAATAAAAATTAAAACAGCGCGGAAGAATTCATTCAATACTTGTAATCGAACGCACGTTTCAAATAACCTATGTTAGTACCAATGTGCTTACGATCACAACAAACAGATTTTTGAATTGGGCTAATCGATATTTACAAAAGATGTTCATTCTGAGGTTCATTTTTTTAAATGCTGGCGTTCAAACGTCGGTGCAATGATTGTCTGACGCAATCGAAGACGCCAGGAGTTTTAGGAATCCTTTCAGAGGCTTAAAAAATTCTAGCGATGAGGTCTTCTTTGGAATGGATCGGTGTTTCGAACTCTGACCTCTTCAAATTTCCCCAGAAGTAAGTATCTAATGGCGTAATATCATGAGACCTTGTTGGCCATGAGAAGGGACCGCCACGGATAATCGAGCTATTTGGATATTGAGTATCTAATTACTGCCTAACAGCAATCGAGGAGTGATCAGGAGCGCCATCGGGTTGGGAACCACATTCCTCTGATGTCGGCTAAAGGAAAATTTGTCCGAACATATTAGCGTTTGTCCATACATACTAGCATACCTGCATACGTACTTTTGAGCGTTTATTCACTTGCGTCCGTGCGTACCAAGGTTACGGAGACGGAGTCGGATTCGTTTTTCAGAATGAGGTGGAGTTGGAGTCGGAGTCGTTCATTCGAATGTGGTCTAGTCATAGTAGGAGTCGTTCATTCGAATATGGTGAATCGAGGTCGGAGTCGCTTTTTTTGGTGCCTTTGACTCTAATTTTTGATAAAAATCAATTTCTAATTGTTTAAAACCGAATGCAAACAAAACAGAGTAAAAACATCACTAAAAAGCTGAAAATAATGGAATTTTTTATTGATAATTTTGTTCAAAGTACGAAACAACGCATCTATACCTATTACCTAATACTGGCATTGATATCTAGTCATTGTGGATTCATACATACACGGTGTCTTAAAAAAATGTACTTACATTTCAAATGACGAGTGAAAATTATTTATGAAAATAGAGTGAAATAAAAGGCTTTGAATACAGAAGACAAATGTAATTGAAGAATTATGTTTGCAAATATTCAAATTTATGACCATTTTTGCCCAGACAACGCTGATAACGCGCGCCATGGGATTTGCAAACGTCACGAAACAAGTCATTAGGAATATTGCGACATTGTCTTTCAATTTCTAATCTCAATGCGATGGTCTTCATAACATTTCAAGACAAACTTCCTCTCTTCCAAGCTAAATTGATTTCCTGTCATGATGTAATGTGTTGAATAGATCTTAAATTAAAAAAAGCGGCGTGTCAACAACAGTTATAGTGTGAATATATTTATTTGAGACACCCTGTAAATATGATACATACGAATAAGAAATAAAATTGTCATGCATGAGTGATATGGCATATTTTACAGTTAAAAAGCAGGAATTCGTCATTGAATGCATCGCGAATCCCTTTTTTTAATTTTGTCTCATTAATTTCCCCATCAATAAATATATAGGAAGTAGAAACTAGTTATAAATGTGTTTCAAGTTACCTGCAGGGCAGCTCAGCTGATGGCTTGATGCAATACATTTTACTCACACAGAGTAGCAACTCTGTAACGCTCTTAATGTGTCTGTACTCTATTACCAGTGGTTCCCTATAACGATATATTTTGTCTTTAGGTTATGCTATGATGAATTGATTGATAATGACTCGTCTTTGCAGAAACCTAAAGTTATGTTGTGATTATAACTATTTCTAGTCGTTAGGTTATGATACATTGATAATGACTAGTGTTTGTGAAAACCTAAAGCTTTGTTCTGATACATAAAGACTACTAGTCTTCAGGTTATGTTATTACTATTGATAATGGAAATTTAATTAGCTTAATTTGACGTTAATCACTGGAATATTAGTTCATTTTTCAGCAATACGTAGTACGTATGTAATTCATATTGATCTATTTGTTTTGTTTACTTCCAAGTCTTTAAGTCAAGTTGACATGTAATAATAATAGAAATTTCTGCATATTTCTAATGTTATACCTTGCATGTTGTTTATTTTATACAGAGTTATATTGTCTTTCACTATATCATTTTCATGTTTTATACTTATCTTTTGACCACTTCTAAGGTTTAAGTAAGCATGTGAAGATTTCTATAATTATGTTTTTATAATTTTTAACACTGAGAGCATTTGCTTTTGGGCATTATATAATCATTTACTTCTTCATAAGGAAGATTTGAAACTGTTTTAGGAGAATCAATACGATATTGAGATTTATGGAAAAATGAATATACGATGTAAACGAGCTGTAGTGAAAGAAATAACACAACACTAGCAAAAACCTGACTTTCACTCACATGTTGTAACTGAGAGCAATGCACTGCCTCAGCTGCAATGGTCATTGCATTTACGCGATGGTACAAAATTTCTTACTGAGAACGTTCCAAATTGCACCAAAAATATTAATATAAATATAAAATGGGCGGTGATTTGAATAAGAAATTATCAAATACATGATGAAAGTTAGAATAGAGTAAAAATTGGTACCATATTACATACCAAGAAATCAAACGGGGCTTTTATTCGTATACAAAACGTGCCAGAAACGTCAGGCCGCTGAGATAGAAGCAGAACAACTTTTGCCTATTGCTACAATAGGCAAAAGTTGTTCTGCTTCTATCTCAGCGGCCTGACGTTAATTAATAAAACGCGGTGTTGAGCAATGATATGGCACCTGTTCTGCATTGTTACCCTGCATAGTGTAGAGGCAGAAAATAAAAGGCAGTGCAAATCGTGCCTAACTTGGCTACACATATCTCAAAATTTGTGGGATTTCGAGCATAGTAATTAGATCCACTATTTTAATTTCGTTGGATTTGGTGCATACTTTGATGCTTCGTCATAGAAATAAATTGTTGATGCTGAACAAGAAGCCTCCTTGATGTTGACCTATACTTCTCAGGGTAGGCACTGCTTACCTACTTATCTGGCCTACTCGGAGGGCACGTGTCTGAAGTATACATTATATATGTATAATAAAACATTTTTTTTAAATTCTGTTACCAGTTTAAATATCATTTGTTTGTAAAGAATATAACAACATACACGCAGGTCGTAATACCTGAAACCATTAAGGAATGAAATATTCATCTTGAAAAGTGTGAATAGGTGAAGTTGGAGTCGGTGTTAGAGTCGCAAAATTTTGAAAAGGTGGAGTCGGAGTCGCCAAATTCTTAAAAGATGGAGTCGGAGTCTGAGTTGGAGTCACCAAATTCTGAAAAGGTGGAGTCGGAGTTGCAAATTTATTCTTCCGACTCTGTAACCTTGGTACGTACATACTAACCGAAGTGCGTTCGTACGTGCACAGTACGTATTTACGTATAAGAATGCATTATAACGGCTAGCAGACATTTGTTTCGTTCATACTTGTTCAGTAATCGAAACATAAAAGTAACTCTCAGCTTCACATCAAAGAAGTAAGCGTCGTGATCAATCTATCGTATCTCTTCACCTGAAAAGTTTGTTTGTCTGTCTGAGAGGCTCATAATACCCATCAAAGACTTGATGTAACCTCATTACAAAATTAACTACTCGTAAAAACAATCTGTACTTCCTTCATCCACAATCGTACAGCGCAAACTGAAAACTGACGCTTGTACCCCTTGCAAGAATTACCTGTTCATATTATATCACAAAAACGATAAAATATAAAATTGAACATCATTATCTTTTGAAACGGTTGCGCTGCAGTGAATCATTCGATGATAAAATTTCCGCCGAACTACTGCTTCCGACCCTTTTATTCCCGACGTTGGCACACTGGAGTTGCCGTATGGCCTCGGCCTAGAGCTCTTTTTATGTACTATGTTCTCCCTGTTGAGAGTTGGTGCGGCAAACGGCATCAAACTGAGCGTTTGTCCAGACAGAGTCAGTCGATACGCGTGATGTAGCGCAGAACTGCGCCATCGCGAACGCTACTCTGCTCATCGGTACTGATGCTGTGGAAAAATTTTGATTGGGTTGTAAACTACACGCTGAGTAGCTCTCGATGACATGAGCGCTGGCATTCCGAGGCATTTATTTTCAACAGTCTAAAAGGGCCGAGAGTGAGATGCTTTGAAGTTTTTTCAATTATATAGGATATTCGTAAACTATTGGTATTAGTCTTGACGGTAGGTATGAAACGAAAAACAGACTTTTCATGAATAACCAAAAATTCAAACATCTGTTAGGGTGTCGCGGGTTTTTCAGTTTAAATCTCATCTTAGGGTTTAGAATTCGTGAAATTGTAATTCTGAGATGCTTGACTGAAATACATTAAATGCATCCAAGCAATTGTGTGACAGGTAACTCGTAAAAATAGAAGCAAGATCAGCTGTAGAATGAATCCTGATCATTTTGAGATAAATCGTAATGAAAAATAACGAAAGAAAAGGATTTAACATTTGATACCTCTATTAAGTCTTTATAACTCCTTAGCGTCTTTTTGTTAAGTACTTCTATGGGATAATATTACCTATTAATGAATCTCGATATTTAATCGGAATCATTGGTTAATAATAACTTTCGCCTAATTTAAGGAAATCATATGAACCTTTCATTTAATTTATTCCTTTTCGATGATAATTTATTTCAAACCTCTACCAGATCGATGTTTCACTGGGGCCAAATTTAGCAGTATTTTTAGTCGTTGTAGGGAAAAGCACCGAAATTTTTCTAATGTGATTTAACTATGCTGTTTTTAAGGGTCGAGACAATTTGAAATATAACTGTTTAGTCATTATTTTAGTGAGAAATTATTTTTGAAATAAACAGGTTGAGAGTGAGATGTTTTCACGTGGGAGAGAAAATATTTTAAAAATATTTTCTACTCATCTTCGAGTTTGCTTTTTGAAGCGCCAGTAATTTTTGCCAACTCGTTGTTGGTAATAAGAATTTGATTCTTTATTTTACTTTTGAACGACGTGATTTGTTGATCAGTGGAGGAAGTAAATTTACTCAGCCATGGAAAGGAGGACTTGTCCCTGATAAAATCACGAAGAGTGCCGGATAGGCTGTCGATAAAGTCCACCACGAACCGTTCCAAAATGCTCTGATGATTATTTCTCAGCTCATCTATAGTTGATTTATTTGTTTCACGAGACTGAGAAACTGAAGCACCACTACTCAATCACACAAAGAGGCGTAATTCTACAATTAAGGCAACGCTTGTCTTCATGGAGCCCGATTATTCAAAAGAGGTCATGGCAAAATTTTAAAATAGTGCATCGTTTTCCTTATCCTCCTGACTTTAGATAAGATTGAACTCGTGGACCACCTATTTGAAAAACTCATGAATAATTTCCATGGTTAAATGCAGACAATGGTTTGAAAGAACATGTTTATTATTGGTCGGCTCTGCGTAATTTATATATCCAGGTTTATAAACATTGTTGTCAGTTGGTATTCCAAATTAATAATAAAGAAGATTATTTATATAAGCAGACCTAATCTATCAAACTAAACGAACATTGAGGATATTTACTAACTTAGAAAACTGTAATGATCCGGCAGAAATTCACTAAAAATTCTTCAATGGAAATTGAAGTATTAATGAAAGGTAAAGTTCTTCGGAAGCTGCTAGGCTTCTAAGAGCATGGAGACCATCGCCATGAACACGTCTCAATGTTGACTCTCACACAAGCAACACACCCTCATCTTATCCCTCATTGTCCTCGTCCTCGTCTATACTTCGCCGAATGCTGCATACGTCCTAGGGAAACATGATCATACATCTACTGTCTAACAAAACAAACGAGATGAATTTCATAATTTTGCGAGCTAGTGTCGAGAGTCCTGTTATATTTTTTAATTTACTTATTGTGTTGTTTTAATAATCTAGTCTAGAGTACTTCAAGATCATTTAATTTTCGGCTGTAAGGTGGAATGAAGTACAGGTTTTCCTACTTTCCTGCTTGAAATAGATTAGCGATCTATCTCTGATATTTATGAAGATAAAAACAAAAGGTATTCATGTTACCTAAAAACTTCAAAACATTGAATGTATGATAATCCTAACCCTCATGGAATGATATAAATAGAAACAATTGGTAATCTGTAATTGCTGTTGATACTGAGTTGAAAATAATTCCTAAGCGTCACAATTCTCCACCGATGATACAAAGAAATGAGCTATCTTATGGTTGAAATTTGAAACTTGGAAGAGATAAGAAAAAAGTTCACAATAAGTAATGCTCTAAAGGAAGGATATGCTCAACTTTGATGATATAATTTTAAAATATAGCTATTTATATATGTATATAAACAAATATTGGTCATTTCAAAGAAACAAGGACATCGTAATGCAA
>JACJUY010010735.1:14701-26041 GCA_014220935.1 Platorchestia sp. MABIK
TCAGTCAGCAAAGGCATATTTTCTAAAGAAAGATCGTGCCAGCAAAAGCTAATATGGAGCCCATCACACGGATCGCTGAATGTATTTTATGAGCTCCGCAAGAATAGCAATAGTGGTGCCGACGGAAAATTGGAGGAGCTCACATATGAGTAATGGCGGTGCCATCAATTTCTTGTTTTCCACTCGGCTGTCTGTCTTCTGGTCTCAGTCATTCTCAAGAGTAGATAATTGTGACGAAGTGAGAGGAGTGTGGAATCAATAGGTACTAAGAAAGAAAGAAAAAGGAAATGAAAAGCAGTTTATTTCCAATAGAGAAGGTACAAAAGTACCATTGGTTTTAAAACATCTTAAAGTTAGTACTCTTAGATGATAAACACACAAGAGTATTGTAATACCCATGTCACTAGTAGAAAAAAAAGATTGAGGGCAATGTACTCCAAATCTTTCTCAATCTACATTTGATGATACATGTAATGATAATTATAAGAGATAACGCAATTTCACGGACGATGCATTTTCATTGTGGGGTGAAAAAATTTTTGACAGTTTACATATACATGACATAAAACTTCGCAATTCTTGAAGTCAGGAAATGATATATGAATCGCTTGTTCCGGCCGATGTTCTAAAATGTCATTTCAAGGAAGCATGAAAAAATAAATACACATATACAAAAGCATGAGGACCACGAAAATTACATGTTTTGCATTTCTAATTATATCATTTCAACATAACGGTCATTTGTTGATAAGCCTTTTATTTAAATATAAATGGATGATCACACAACAAATGTATAGTTTTTTACGTTAATGCTTCACAATAATAAAGAGAGAACGAGTTAGGTAATGTTACAAGTTGAGAGTGAACCGAAAAAATACCATTATCTCTAGTGGAAATGCTAGTTGTTAGTTTAGTACACATACATGTGCTTATATACATGTAAATATATACACATATACATGCACAAACATACCTACGCACATACATTCACCTAACACGGAAACATCCACAAATACATTTCTAAACATCGAGGCAATCACAATACATTCGCGTTCTATGAAAATGAGGGGCGATGCTCTGAAATATAGGAAAATGAGCAAAGGAAATTCGTGACAACTTTTTCAGAATGTGTTGCTGCTCACAATTTCTAATGAAATATTGTAACAATGTTTGTCTAAATATTGTATCAAAAAGATCATTGGTTGATAATCGTCTTTTTATAATATGTGGGGGATCGCGCAACAAACATAAATTTTTTAGAAATGCTTAACAATAATGAAGTGAAATGAAGTATTACGTAGTGATACATTCACCCATCTACGCACGCATAGCGTGCACACATACACATATACACAAGTAGGCATGTGCGCAAAATATCAGCGTAAACTAGTCAGTATAAACTAGCATTCCAATCGAGGGACTCGGTGAAAATACTTTTTGTCACGGCATGAGTTTTATGAAATTTTCGTACTAAAAGTAGTGGCACAAAACAGTCCACCTGAGTCAGAAACATGAAAACGATTGTTCTACAACTGTTCCCAAGTACAAAATATTTCCAGAAATACGTGAGGCTTAGGTGCGGTTGTTATAATATACTTTAGAGCGAAAGAGATTATATGATAATTTGCACTACACTAGCCTAACAAGAGCATTTTTGGACGTGGAGAAGAAAGAAAACATAAATGTCCTATAAGGGTTTTATTTTAGAAAAAAATCACATTAACTTTGAAATATGGTGCAAAATGTCTTCAATTGATAAACATACATAGGTACCACATTTGACATGTACAAGACATTTAAGCTTTGGATTGCTTAACAATATTGAAATGAAATGATATGTTGGGTAGTGGTAGAAGTTGGGAGTGAGAAAAAAGGCTGAGTTCTATAATTTATATACCAGTTGCCAGTCCAGTGCACACAGGTGTGTGTGCACGTATGCACATCCATGTGCGCACATATCCCCATTTACGTACACACATATACAAGTAAGCATATTTGCAAATCCCAGCGTATAGGCGATTAAATCATAATACCTACCCATACTTCAAAACTGTTTTGTGATGTCTTGAATTATAAAAAAAATGAGCAAGGGAGAGTATTCAGCAATGGAGATACCAGGGAAGTGGGATTCGTCAATAAGTGTTCAGTATGTTCTTAATTAAGAATTACCGTTGAGACGCAAGATGACGAATTATTTTGGCTTTAAATTCTCTCGGTCTTTTTGGGATTTTGGTACTCAGGGGAGTTTGTTCCACAGTAAGGCGCCTGAAATTGACAGAGCCTTCTGCCCTATGTGAGATGAACTAAGTTTAAGTTTAAGTTTAGAGAACGATACTAAGACATTGACTAAAACATTACTGTTTTTGTTCGGCTTTTTGTTTGTAACAGTGGGTGGATGGAGACTCACTATCTCAGCATTGCTCTGAGAAAGATACAACGAAGAGAATACGTATTAGGCCCTCTGCATGAGGAGCCTTTCTTGAATAGGAATCCAGCCGAGTTTATTAAGGAGAGGGTTTACGTGATCACTTCTTTTGAAATTACTGTTGTATACCACCTTGGCTGCGAAGTTCATGCACTTGTGTAAATCCCTTTGCAGGTACTGAGGTAAGTCTCCCCCTACTACGCTGCAGTTGTCAATGTGCGATAACACCAGGGATTGAATGGCTTATAATCTGGATTTTTCGTCTAGCATACTCTTTATACGATGAAAAACATGAAAGTTCCGTAAAATTTGTTGCAAGTATTCTCAACGTGAGATTTGAAAGACATGTTTCTATCGAACCAGATACCGAGATTTTTAGCTTTTTCTGATGCATTAACTTCATCACTTCCAACTGCGAGAGTAAGATCTGAAGTTTTTTTAATGGCATTTTTGGATCCGAAAATAAAGCATTGTGTTTTATTAGCATTTAATTTGAGACCATTTCGGTCGTACCATGATTTCAGGCTAGTCGGTATGGTTTTTGCTTTAATTTGCTGTATCGGAAATACAGCACTTGTTATTGCAATTTGAACATCATCTGCATACATTGAGATCCGTGTGTTAGAAGGCACTGGAGGAATATCATTAATAAAAATTGAAAACAGGAGCGGACCAAGAATGGATCCTTGGGGAACACCAAAATTATTTGGAATGAATGGGGACAATTTGTTTTCTATGCGGGCTGCATGAGATCGATTTGACAAGTAACTTTCAAACCATTGCGTGTCTACTCCCAAGTTCAGTATTTTACGTAGAAGTCTATCATGCTCGACGCTATCGAACGCTTTAGAGATCGAGTAGCAGCAAGAGTGTTCCATTCTTTTGATCTGTCACTGTACTTTTTTTCAGAGATATTGCGCAGAGCGTCTTGAGTGCTAGTGTTTCTTCTATAGGCGTGTTGATTTCGGTGGAGGAGATTTAACTCGTCCAGGTGAAATGGCAGTTGATTTGTCACCACTTTCTCCAATATTTTGGACATTACAGGTAAAAGCCTGTAGTTTGATGCTGTATTTAGGTCACTACTTTAATGCAACAGTCTAATAATGGAGTGTTTCCATTGGTTTGGAAACGTGTTGGTTGCTATTGATGTTTCAATTATCAAACGAATCCATGGTGCTGTGACTGGGAAACTGTCTTTTATATATTGAAGACTGATGCCTTCATGTCCAACTGCCTTTGTGTTTTTTAATAACAATAAGATATTTCTCAACTCTGGTATATCGACAGGACGTGGTCTCCACCTGACATCAGCCCTCGAGGGTGCAGTTGGGCGTGAATTTTCAATTGACGTTTCACCTGGATTGGTACACACCTCACTGAAAACTTGACCCCCTACTTTTGAAAAGAATGTGTTGAAATCCGTGGTTGTTGTCAAGGGATTTTCAAAATTACTTATACGGTCTATATTTTATTTGGGGCTACCTCACTATTGATTTCTCAAGTTCGTTTCGGGTTATTTTTAGCCGTTATCAGTTTCTGGGGGAAGTGAGTTTGTTTCGCTTCAGCAATTTTCTTTCCAAGAATTTTTTCATGTTCTTTATATCTCTTAAATGAGGTACTGTTTGATCTTTTGTTTTTGTACTCTCGCTAGTTAGCTTTCTTTTTCTGCTCATCTCTTTAACTTCGTCAGTAATCCAAACAGTCCGTTTTGGCTTGGTCTTTTTGCTGACGTAAGGTGCGCATTCGTCGAGAGCTGCTGTGAAGTTCTCGTTGAAGATAGACACTTGAATGTCAACATCGTCAGATTGCATCATATTCTGGAATTCGGGTGACCTATTGAGTAGTTTTTTAAGTCATTTACCGTTTTTTCGTCGTTCCTTATTGCGGTGAGATTATTTGTGATTGCCAGATCGAGGAAAGTTTTAGAAACTTTAGTGATGCGAGTCGGTTCCTTGACCATTTGTGATAGGCTTAGTTTATACAACAGTTTGCTCAGCTGATTGTTTTTGTCCACGTTAAAATCTCCGAAAGCAAAGAATGACTTTTTTGCCTGAAGGATTTCTTTGAAGGTTTCCTCAATAAAATCTATTGTTAGACTTAAGGGAGACGATGAGTGCCGGTAAAGGCTGTCAATGATTATGGATTTGTGTTAATTTATTTGCACTTCTAACCAAACGATTTCAATGACATCGCAAACTTTAATCGCTAGAAGTGAAGGTGTTGAGCATATTTCTTTCACAAAAATACAAGATCCACTACCTCGGCTGGTTTAGCGCCATCGGAGCGATATAACACGTAATCAGGAATGTTAAAAAATGAACTTTGGGTTCGTGAATCAAACCATGTTTCTGAAACACACAAAATGTCAAATTCTTCAGTGACCAATATTACTCTGATTTCATTCAATTTACCATTCAGGCTTTGAGCATTCATTTGCTTCATTTTGATTTTACTTATATTAGCCCTCTTTTTTAAAGGTGGCAAAGTTACTATCTCGATGGGATTGTTCCGAGGATTCATCGATCTTGTCTACGGTACCCAGGGTGTTTGGCCCAGCATCTGCTATGTAAGAAAGTCTACTATTTAGCTCTGCAGCGGCAGTCTGTCAAGATGAGGTAACTCCAGTCTGATTTTTGCCTTGTGTGACAAGGGCACTGTAGTGATCGTTTTACGATGTAGCAGTAGTGGAAGGTAATTATTTGATAATTCTGAAGAGGGATCGACTCAAGTTTTCAAAACACAATGATCCTGTTCATCCAGGATGAAAAGTTTTTGGCCTGTCACATTTGAGATGATTAGTGGTATAAGGTCTACAGCAGCTTGATCGAATGTTTGTCGTTAACATAATTATCTATGAGGTTTTGCATGTCTCCACTGTTTTTGACAACAAACTTAGTGTATGTGCTTTCGTTTGCTTTACTCTCTGTTTTGATTGCAGGTTTTAAAGAATTGTAATTCCATTTTGATGCTGGTTGTTTCGTAAGTAGATGAGCTACTGCATGGAGGGGGCAGTGTCTATCAGCTTTGGTGGGAATCAGCCCTATTTTTCATGATCGTTTTAATTCATCCATTGTGGAATTCATGCGTTCAGAAATGGGGATGGAGACGTTTTTTTCGTACTTTATATATCAATGAGTGGTTATGAGAGGTGCGGGGAATTTAGGTTTTTCAGGCTCTGAATAGGCCGGCTGTGGTGATTTCCTGTATGGGGATTTGCAGAGAACTGAGAAGTGCTCATGTCATTTCTATTTTTCTGGTCATGATTGTGCATGCTGTTTGATGGTGGATTTTCCATCGATTGTCGACTGCAATCTTGCAGCGATTTCTCTCTTCCTGTTGATTTCACTGCTTCCGAGTATGTGATTGGATGTTGATTTATGCTCGTGTCTGAGAGGGGCTTTTCATATTCTGTTTCAGCATTAGATAGCAATGAAAACCTATTTTTTGTTGGCACTCCGCAATTGTTTGTGGCAGAGGGAGAAGAGGGTTTGTTATATGCGGGCAAACATCGGGAGAGGGGAGGAGAGGGTTTGTTATATGAAGGCAAACATCGGTTTATGCTGCTTCAATTGGAAAAGCTGTCAACTTAGAACAATCATTCAACTCATTCTGCTGTTTTGCATAATCATTAGAGTATTCAATTTCTTCATTCAGGTCATGGGAGTTTCTGACACAGGAGATAAAATGTGAAGTTAGTCTCAAAGGTGATCTTAGAGCAATTTGTTGAAGAAAATTATGCGTGTCTTCTCGCATAATGGGCCAAGTGCGGACATTGTTGTAAGCTTCATTAACAGTAACAGTAACAGTTTTGCTCGCAGTGGAATCAGTTCAAGACCCATTTTTCTGCACAGACTCGAAGCCATGTACAATTGCTGACCAGTGCAGGCACTCCACGTAAATATGAGAAAAAAGATTCTTTGGCATGATGATATTTTTTAACTTGGTAAGGTTATGGGATGAGAGGCTCAAACCTTTGAAACTAATTATATAGTTCCTAAAAGGAGGTGCGCGTTCAATCTCATCACAGAGATCATTGAGACGTTCCTAAGTTATGATCTGAATCTTGCATGCGCTATCAATGTCATCTCTGTTGATTTTTGTGAGACTATTGTCTCCACCAAGAGAAGTGTCTAGAGGGGATTTCGCACAAAGATGATTACTCGCAGCTACCACCGGCGTAAAATCATGAGCACCAATACAATAATTTAAAGCAAAAAGCTGTTCTGTAATCATTTAAATATGTGATGCAGCGGAAAAAGTCGACGCTGGGCTTGGGGGACAAATTTGTCTCGAAGCTCTATTGAGAAATGCAGCTGTAAGATACAGCGTGTTATTTATTTCGTGAATAGTTTAGGAACTTGTCATTTGTAGAGGGTGTTAGTACTCGTCAAAAGCGATAACAGGTCTGTTTGTATTGTTCTCTACTGAAAATCTCACGTCATCCTCGAAGTTCACGCTCTGAGGTATTTTACTGCCCGTGTCAGCCGCTGCGTATGCATTTTCTGACCTAACTCCGCCGCCTGAAAGGCCTACACACAATTTATCATTAAAATAACCCCTATTACTTTCTGACTGGTCGCTCACATCTAAAATTTTATCGCGTTCTACCGATAACGTTGGTGTTGGTGTCTTCGTCGGTGGTGAACAATTTTGAGCTTTCTCAGTGACGCAGGGCAGGGGAGATGTCGCCATGACGCAATCGTTGGGACGAGACGAAGGAGCTGGCGGTACTGTGGCAGCTCTCGCCAGTGGCACCTTCTTTACTCGAGATTGTTGACTTTATGGATGTAGAATCTTCTCGGGCACAGTCCAAAGAGTGGGGTTGCAAGTCGAGTGTTGCATGTGTGCAATTACTTGAACTCGCTTCGAGTGTGTGCGTAGTAGGTGTCAAAATTTGAGAAGTTGAAACGTTCTTTGAATTTTTGCAAGCGGCGCTTGAAGGATTTTAACTCGTGTTGGATGAGGTATCTTTCTTGCTCGAAATTGTTGACCTTGTGGATGATGGATCTTCTAGGGCATCATTTAAAATGTGGGGTTGAAAGTCGAGTGCTGCTATTGTGTAATTACTTGAGCTCGCTTCTGGTGTGCCCGTAGCAGGTGTCGGAACTTGAGAAGATGAATCATTATTGTTAGCTGAATTATTACAAACAACGCTTGAGAGATTTTCGCCCGTGCCGGATGACTCGGATTTTGCAGTCATCATTAGTGATGCTTTAGGGGCTGAGAAGCACTGGCTGATATCAGACTTCGGGATCATCCGATAAGCCATTGTCATTTTGAGTGTTTGAGGACCTTGAACTGATGGATTCAAGGTGGCGGATTTATTGGGTCTTCCTTTCCACTTTATGGGTGGTGCATTACGCTTTTTACTGAGTTTTTCGTACGAAGCTGCACTGGGGGATGTTGTTTTTTCAGATAGGGCAACCTACCGAGTAGATGAGTGAGTTCTATATGGAGACATTATGACGTTGATAGATAGGAAGAAAAATTAAATTTTGTACATTGAGTTATAGTAGAATATGTCGCTTTTTAAAGGTAGATGAAAAGAAACTACCAATGGGAGTAAGGTAGGAGGGGGGGGTGGAGAGGGGGGTTTTAGGCTAAAGAGGAGTACTTAATAATTAATACTCACTTAAAGAAGAGTACTTAACATAGTACTTACTACACACAACGTTGTTCTACAGAGTCTTTCGAAATAGTGACCGTTAAGAATTACCTTTCTTCAATTGGTAATAATAAAACATTTTACGGATGTGCAGAAGCCTCCATAGTGTAGTGCTAAATTATTTTCAAATTCAACGTCATCGCTGTCGCTAGTCTCTACGATGCCAATCAAACGGATGACTCTCAGAAACTTGAAATTTTAGTACCCGAATCAAATTTCACCCATTTTGTTTATATATCTGGAAAAAATGCTAATGCAGATTTTTCGCTCGCCAGTTCTGCGAGGTGACAAGGAATTTTTCAGACTGGCCAAGCGTCAGTAAGTTGCCCCAACAAAAAAAATAGATAAAACAAATAGTTTGGGCTTGTGCGACTATGAAGCCCCGTTGTTTTACTCGAGTAGTGGTATTAAAGGTTTTTTTAGCCACAGATATTAAGTGATGTCATAAGTTTAAAACAATAATGTAATAATTTTGGGATGCATTTTGGGGAAAGGGTTCATTAAAAATCCAGCGTGGCTGAAAACTCTTACACGAAACCATTACATATCAGCATCTTAATTTATTTACAACATTCATTACAAAATTGGGCATTTACAGCGTGCTGAATTTCGCTACATTCGGCAAACAATGTTCAAACTTAGCATATTTTAAAGCTCAAAAATATTCTTATCATTATTTATGTAGTTATCATGAAATTGCCTCAGAGGAGTAAATAGAAAAGGGTAAAAACAAGTTTTACATGTTTAAATGGTGTAGGAAACGAAAAAAATGGAACCTGATTACTATACAAAAATATTCAAGTTGAAGCAGATGGCAATTTTTAAAAATTACAAGTCTTATTGTTTTCAAGAATGAAATTTAATTAAACAATTCTGACTAAATTTTTTTGGAATTTACGTTACAAACACTTCCAGTCAATGAGAGTTTACAATAACAAAATTTAAGAGCCTTGAAAATGAAGAGCCTTGTTTATGCTACACTCATTGAATCTGTGGAAGATCTCGTGGCCAGAATTGCAGTGGCTGTTGGTGAGATTTCTGAAATGCCAGATGTGTTTCCTTATCCGGTAGTAGTTAAGGCTAAGATTTGAAAAGTGCACAGATGTAGGTGGAACAAATTTTGAGCAATTCGTGTAAAGTAAATTAAAAATGACAAATTGCGAGTAATTGTGTCATTAAATTTAATCCTTTAGAACAATGAACATCTAATTTATTAGAACCCTAAGTTTTTGGAAAATTTCTTGGTGTGCAATTTTTGTACCGCTTGTTTTGAAACACCCTGTATAGTTTACAGTCTCTATAGCGCAAGGACATAAAGGCACTCAGTCTAGCAAGCGAATATGACGCGTCAGCCGCGAATTTACCTAAATATTGCTGGGTGCCCAGAATGTGTTGTAAAACTAGCCAACTTAAGAGTAGTTGAACTCATTATTTAATACGTGCAAATACATGTTGACACTAGTGCCGCGCGAATTCCTGTTCTTAGTGGTTTTACGAGAAAAGTCAGGTTCTACTTGACTCACTCTCCTTTTTTCGAAGAGCACATCCAGGGCTAAGTCTAAGTCTGCGTAACACGCTATTCCGAGTTCTACCTGGATTTACATACGTCTGGGATGGACCCTGCTGGGTGGAAGAAAGGAGTAATAGAGGGTTGCCCAGTCGTCACCCAAAAGTTATCGGCTGAGTTAACAGTTCTCTGTTAGTTGCGCCTTGCACAAAGGCTGCCTCGCACTCAGCACTAAATAAGAATACTCACTGGTTGAATGTGGGTTGACCTCATCGTGCGCTCAAAAGGATATTACAAGCAACGCAAAAATTGGTCGATTATTTCGTTACTGATCAGGAACATTTTATTCCAGCCTACATAAATGGAGAGGAAATTAATCAATTAACTAATCAATAGCCATGAGTTCTTGTAGCACTTAGCTCACTTGAACTGAGCATGATTAAAATTGCAATTATTCAACATGAAACAAAACAATCAATAAACTAAAACTATCGGCGTAAACTTTGAAGTTGAGAATTGGGTAACGTATCAATTCTGACGAAATATTTATTGTGTCAAGAAAAAACAGGTCAGAGAAAAGAAAATATTACTCTACGATGAACTAATTCTAAAAACATAAATGAGTATTATTTTCATATCAATGCCCTTGTTCTAACTGTATTTTCGAAGAAGACAGTTTTGCTACAAAGAGAATCAGAACGCACCAGGTCCGATAGGAACGTTTTGACTAATGGAGGTTTCTCAAAGCTTGAGGAAAAAATGAAAAAAGATTTTAGCCAAAATTATGAACAAAGGAAAAAAAAATAGCGACTAGGATGACGATTTGCTAAAAAATGACAGTGCGGCACTGTTCTACAAAAAGAGAAGTGAGTTACAGAAAAGCAACTCAAGCTACTCACAAAATATTTTCATTATCAATTCAATTCTCATGGGTGACAAGCAACGAGAAATATTCCATGAACATTGGATGCTGCGACCATAGAGGCTGCTCTTTAAAATCTGCAAAAAATAATAAATAGTTGTTCCTAATTTAAATCAAGATCAATCCATTGATGAACAAATGGCTCTCTGCAAAATGGCCATATGTAGGCTCTCAGCAACAGCTACAGCACTAACGCAGCGAAACTCGGTATTTGGGGGTCAAATGGCAGTATTTCTTTTGACTTTCTCTCCTTACGCGATTTAACCAACGGAATTTCAAAATCAAATTGCTTCATAAGTAAGCTGATAAGGATGTTTGATATTCAGCATCTTCCATCACCTCCAACTAAGGCGCGTAGCGTCTAAATCGGATACACTTAAGGTACTTGAATGTACAAACCAGGAGATACTGTGTTAATTCATATACATTTGACGGCAACAATAGATGGTTCCTTCGAGTGCCTCTGCCGTAACTGAAGATAATCCAGCAACTGTTACGAGCCTCATCTAGAGAGGCACTGATATGATCACCACTCAGTTGAGATCCTTGAGCAGATTTCTGAGCATCATCAGCCTGAGACTATAACAGCACTGCAGCAGAATGAGCAACATCGGTAAAGACGACGACAGAAAATGTGTACGCTACCATTTGTAACAGTGAAGTACTTATAAAAAATCTAATTTTAAACGATGAACGAAAGCAAATGAAATCCCATCTTTCTGATAATGTATTTTCCATTTTATTGTGCCAAGATTTTGCAACAGAATGTTTTGCTAATGTTGGCAAAGTTCCATGCAATAATCTGATCGAAAAACCCGTAA
>JACJUY010010736.1:0-28012 GCA_014220935.1 Platorchestia sp. MABIK
TCGCTGATAAAACACCGATTATCTCGACCATAATCATCGATGATGCATACCATAATTTCCGACTGGGCAGTACCCGCCATTAAAATATTCTTGTACTTGTGCACTGGTGAAACTCGTATCACAGATACGGTCATTGAGCGTCCGCGTGAGCGGCACAAACACGCGCAACAATCAATTTAATGTGTTCAGTGAGATTCCCATTGTAATAACATACCAGAAATTACGCACAAAAAATACTTTTATTAATATATTTAATATATTTATAAATTTAAGGAGATACCTTTCGTTTTTTAACATAGCAGAGCGATGTAGTGATCACGATTACCGGTAGTTATAGCATAGTTCAGAATTTAAGGGAATTTCAACGCGCCACAAGAACGTATCTTTTGCTTTCTCGCGTTCGATGCAAGTAGAACACATTAAAAAATATTTGCGGTCATACAGTCAGCGCGTTATATAAAGTACAGCCACTTCAATAAGCTGTTTCACAATCACCCTTCATCCGAGGTGGAACAAAGAATCTATACTATAATAAGAGCTGCGTTCGTCTGTCTGTCCGGCGCCAGCCTGCAGTGTGTGATGAGCGTATCTGTGATACAAGCTTCATCAACTCCACAATTTCCAGTGCATTAATCCATCAGATTCGAGTAGGAATGAATATCACGTGAATTATTAGGAAATAGGAACGTGTGTCGTGTGATTTGTTGAACATTATTATACATTTTTGACGGGCCGTGTGCACTCGGCCTCATCAACTCTCGGGAGATTGATCTTTTCATTTCTTACGGCCTTTCTTTCCTTTCGCCTTATCAATTTTTTTAAATGAAGGGGGTGGGCTAGTAAAAATAAAATACTTTTCCATATTATAGACGGAAAATTAACGGCAAGATAGAAACGAATCGAACTTAAAGAACCACAATTGAGAAATAAAAAGAAGGCACGAAGAAGGCAAATTTGACGTAGAAAGTAACCTGCCGTAAGGTTATCATTTGAAGCATAGTATTATTTACCTCTTTCACGGATATTTGTGAACGGAAGAACGCCGTCCTTGAGTGAGTTTAAGGGAGGTGTAACTCGCTTGAAATTTCTACCTCAAATACATTGTATAAGAGTTGGATTAAATGAGATTTTCAGGTAGTTTAAGCCTCCCTATCCACCATTAAGGCGATCCAAAGAGAGGAAGGACAAAGGCATCGTTTAATATGGAGTTAAAGGAACGCGTAAAATATGCAGAATGAGCTTAGAAACAGTAATTTGAGAAAGAAGATTATGAAACAAGTTGAAGAAGAAAGTAGTAGGTGCTGAGAAACACGACAGCAGTGAACAGAAAAGGGTGGTCCTTAACATACCAAAAATATTTCATTTCAACAAAAAAAAGGCCTACCTAACTCTCAGCTCGGGCCCTTACATTTCTTCCTGGGAGCGATACTTCCCATAGATGCAATAGTTGTTTCCTCCTGAGGGGAGAGAGACGAGGAACGGCACCTGCACGCGTAATATGGACTTCTGGCATCGTGGAATCTACGCACAAGGAGGGACCCACACCCAGCGCATACAAACGAGATTGGAAAAATACGAAACCAGATGAAAGTTGAGAAAAACGTCATAGGCGGTGAAAATAAAAACTTACTATTAACGAAAAAAATGTCCGTTCCAAACTAAAACCCTATTCTATTTAAATAAAAACAAAAAGAAAGTGACCTCACTTCCTTTCCTACCCAACCTTCAGCTCGGGACCCCACATCTTTCTCTAGAAGCTGTAATTCCCATAAATACAATAGTTTGACATCTTTCTCAGTAAGTGCTTATTCCCACATATATGCAATATTTAGATATAATATTAATAGATTATAAAGATACACAGATACAATAGTAATATCCTAAGAAAGGGAGAGCAAGAACTGAGCAGTCCATAAGTAGCTAACTAGAAGAGGGCAAGCCAGACCCACCTGGCCGGCGCACAGCAGCAGCGACGCACGCCGCACACTCAGCACCTGCACGCGCAAGTTCTACGTCAGGTTTGGCTCACACGCACATTGGGTCACGGGTTAGGGTCAGGTTTGGCTTACACGCACATTGGGTCACGGGTTAGGGTCAGGTTTGGCTCACACGCACATTGGGTCACGGGTTAGGGTCAGGTTTGGCTCACGCATACATTGGGTCACGGGTTAGGGTCAGGTGATTGAGAAGGTTATGCATCATAAGTTCATAATGAATAGGTCTAAGATCAGATTACAAAATAGGTCATGAAACAGATCATGTACGTGAAACACTGGGTCATGGAATACTCCAGCCATTAGGACATAGATTAGGTAATTTAAAATTCTCTTTCAGCCAAGAATGTCACTTCGGAATAGGTAACACATTGCGCCACAGAACATGTCACAAATAGGGTGATGGAATAGAACACACATTAGGTCATGGAATAGAACACACATTAGGTCATGGAATAGAACACACATTAGGTCATGGAATAGAACACACATTAGGTCATGGAATAGAACACACATTAGGTCATGGAATAGATCACGGATCCTCTCATGAAATACCATCAATCAAGTGACGGAATGGATAAAATTAGACAATAGAGAATTAACTAAAAAATAACAGCGTTGTAACAACAATTAGCAACACATACCACACACAATGCAGCAACAGTTGGCTACAACACAGGACAGCGTTACAGCAACATCACACACAATGCAGCAACAGTTGGCTACAACACAGGACAGCGTTGCAGCAACATCACACNACATTCGCGTTGCAGCAACAATTAGCGACATTCGCGTTGCAGCAACAATTAGCAACACAGCACGCCACGCCCCGGCGCACATTGCGCAGTCCCCAGCGCGCGCGTCAGAACAATGAAGCGCCTCGTCATTGTACCGCCGCATGAGGGCAGACGCCCGTCGTACCGTGCAGGCTTTTGTGCCGGCTCTGCTTTTGTACCGGTACAGGCTTTTGTGCTGGCTCTGCTTTTGTACCGGTACAGGCTTTTGTGCCGGCGCGGCTTTTGTACCGGTACAGGCTTTTGTACCGGCTCTGCTTTCGTACCGGTACCGGATTTTCTTCCGGCACCAACTTTTGGGTCAGTGAAGGCCTTTATAGCAATATCGGATTTTGTCCCGGTACCCGCCTCTGCGCATGTACCGGCATCAGCCATAGTGCTAGAACCGGTCTTTGTGGCAGAATCGGCCTTTGTACATGTATCGGTTTCTGTACCTATACCGGCCTTTGTACCTGTATCGGCCATTGTACCTATATCGGTTTGTGTACCTGTATCGGTTTTTGAACCTGCACTGGCTTTTGTACCCGTACGGGCTATAGTACAAGTTCAAATTGTCGTAGACACGGTGAATTTAAAGGGGTGCCAGAACATACTCGAATAGTAGGTTCTAAGGTTCATACTCTAAGTGCCAGAACGTAAACTGGCGGTGTAGAAGTTTTGTATACTGGTAATAGCTGATATTTCAATACGTTCCCCGCGTACTGGGCCAAATGTGAACCATTCGATAAATTACTTATACAGGGACCCGTATAGCCGAGAGCTATTTCATGTTTCACTCTCTTTTTTCAAATAATAACTTATCATACAAGGTGGAATGTTATCGTGCAATTGCATTCTCATATTTCTAAGGAAGGATAAAAGTGAATTCGCGCAGTAAAGTCCATTTCCCAACTCTGCTACTCACAACCTGACCAAACCAACCGTTAGCAACCGCGGAAACGCGGTGAACGTGTCGACGCGGTAACTGCGATTAGTTATACAAAGTTCAATATACAATTCAAATTTAAAGTCAATTGTGGTAATCAACTTTGAAAATAGCAAACATAACTGGATCCGGCCTTCATTTAGCTTTCATTGGGTATTAATAAAAAATGAGTTAGTGACTGCAGGTGGGTCAGCAGCACTATGAAAATCACCCGAGTGACCACCGGTGGGTCACTACGCAGGAAATGTGTTAAGAAACGAATTCTAAGCGAGCCATAGTTCCTACCCAGCATCAGCAGTTCCTATCTGTTCTTTCCACCAGTAATTCCTGATAAGAACGGAAACAAGTACTGGAGATGCCAAGTCGACCAAGTCAGCCTTTTGACTAGCGAAGTCACAACCCCGCCAGCTGGCGCACATGACCAAGTCACAACCCCGCCAGCTGGCGCACATGACCAAGTCACAACCCCGCCAGCTGGCGCACATGACCAAGTCACAACCCCGCCAGCTGGCGCACATGACCAAGTCACAACCCCGCCAGCTGGCGCACGTGACCAAGTCACAACCCCGCCAGCTGGCGCACGTGATCAAGTCACAACCCCGCCAGCTGGCGCACATGACCAAGTCACAACCCCGCCAGCTGGCGCACATGACCAAGTCACAACCCCGCCAGCTGGTGCACATGACCAAGTCACAACCCCGCCAGCTGGTGCACATGACCAAGTCACAACCCCGCCAGCTGGCGCACATGACCAAGTCACAACCCCGCCAGCTGGCGCACATGACCAAGTCACAACCCCGCCAGCTGGTGCACATGACCAAGTCACAACCCCGCCAGCTGGCGCACATGACCAAGTCACAACCCCGCCAGCTGGTGTACATGACCAAGTCACAACCCCGCCAGCTGGCGCACGTGATCAAGTCACAACCCCGCCAGCTGGCGCACATGACCAAGTCACAACCCCGCCAGCTGGCGCACGTGATCAAGTCACAACCCCGCCAGCTGGCGCACATGACCAAGTCACAACCCCGCCAGCTGGTGCACATGACCAAGTCACAACCCCGCCAGCTGGCGCACATGACCAAGTCACAACCCCGCCAGCTGGCGCACATGATCAAGTCACAACCCCGCCAGCTGGAAGGAGGAAGGCACCATTTAGTATGGAGTTGAGGGAACGCGGAATCTATGCACAGGGTGCACAGAAACAGTAAGCTAAGAAAGAAGTTCATGAAACAAGAAAAAGTGGAAGAAGAAAGTAGTAGGTGCTGAAAAACAGGACAGCAGAGAACCGAAAAAAAATGGTCCGTAACAAAACAAAATCCTATTCTATCTTAACAAAAAGGAAGCCTACCTAACCCTTAGCTCGGGACCTCACATAGTCCCCCTGGGAGTGCTAATTCCCATAGATACAACAGTTGTATCCCCCTGAGGGGTGATCAAGTCACAAGCCCACCAGCTGGCGCACAGCAAACCACAATCCAGACTCAGATGGAGTACGTGCGACCGCTGGTTATCGCCGCTCAGCTGGCTGAGAAAGATGGTGCAGGTGGTCTTACACGCTAACTTTCCCTCGATATTGACAGCATTTTCTATTTTGTGAGACACAGTAGAGGGAGGTGCGAGAAATCCGATTGAATGTAATTTCTTCAAGCTCTTGCATTAAAGAATAAAATTACAACATGATTTAATGAGTAGTTTGTACGTAGAATGGTCATGTTTGAGAATATTCGAGGCCCACCCATGCATGTTTTAAGCTGAGCACATTGGAACTTAACACGAACTGTTCAAAGTTGCTCTTGGAGTTTGCTCTTGGAGTTGCTCTTGGAGTTTGCTCTTGGAGTTGCTCTTGGAGTTGCTCTTGGAGTTGCTCTTGGAACTTGAAATACAGAGTGTGAGAACCAAACTCAGTACTCGTCAACAGTCACAATCCCTCGATTAGATTACAGATGTTAGTTCAAGTCTCCCTATCCACAACAAAGGCGATCTAAAGAGAGGAAGGAGAAAGACACCATTTAGCATGGAGATAAGGGAACGAGACAGCAGTGAACCGAAAAAAGATGGTCCGTAACATAACAAAAACCCTATCCTACGTCAACAAAAAGAAGGCCTACCGAACCTTAACCCTAAAACGTCAACCTGGAATGATTTTCTCCCTGGTAAATTTGGGGATGATTTAACCATTCTAGGGTTGATTAAGCTTGGGACCTCACATAATCCCCCAATTCCCATAGATACAACCACCGGCCTAATTCACTAATAAAACACAGAGAAAGAGACATAATCTCGGTGATCCGAGCGCGCTCGATGGGCCAATTTTCACGTACATTAACGCCGCTAGCTGCACATCGCGCAACTCGCTCCGACACCGTCAATTTGACGGCGCTGCTCGGAGGGTGTTGCGCAACGCCACGTCTTTTGCGGTCGATCCTCGAGTTAATCGTCATCTCACGGGAACTTCTAATCATCCTCATGAAAATTGGTTGTAACTTGAATCAGGTGATGAAAATTGGTTGGTTGTAACTTGAACCAGGCGATGAAAATTGGTTGTAACTTGAATCAGGTGATGAAAATTGGTTGGTTGTAACTTGAATCAGGTGATGAAAATTTATAAAAATTTAAATCAGGTATCACATTAGTTGAATAGATTAGATTATTATTAGTTAGTTTAAGCCTCCCTATCCTCAACAAATGAGATCCAAAGAGAGGAAGGAAGCAGGCACCATTAAATATGGAGTTAAGGGAACGTGGAATATATGCAGAAAGGGCACAGAAACAGTATGTGAGAAAGAAGTTCATGAAACAAGATCAAAGTTGAAGAAGAAAGTAGTAGGTGTTGAAAAAACAGGACAGCAGTGAACCGAAAAAACGTTGGTCCATAACAAAACAAAAACCTATGTTATTTTAACACAAAGAAAGCCTACCTAACCTTCAGCTCGGGCCCTCACATTGCCCCCCTGGGAGTGCTAATTCCCATAGATACAATAATTGTATCCCCCTGAGGTGGCATTAGTTGAATAACTGTGCTTAATTTTCTCCGTGTAAGTCGAGGTCCACACAAAACAATCAAAGCTAGGACCAACAATACACACAACGCACATCAATGAAAAGGGAAAGCCCCAAAGCTGTTTTGTTCATTTCTAAAATTAATATTTTTCCCTTATGTTTGGTGGAGACGTCAAGAGCTGCGATCTGTGCCAGAAGCTGCGACGTGTTGTAAGCAACGCCAATTCAGTGCCATTTTTATTCCAAATTAATTTAGGTGAGATGATTTTAGGCGATAAATAAATTTATTTACTTATCAGACATGAAAGACAAAAGATGAGAAGTTCATTTGAAGTTCATTTAACAAATGCAGCAAATGGGAAAAATTGAAAGTTTCATGTTGCCATGGGACAGGGTAAACACTGGAGTTTGTTTGCATTGCATCATATGCGATGTATTGAGATGAAGGTCTAACTATATTAATTTGTAATAAGTTAGTTTTAACCTCCCTTTTCCCTATAAAGATGTTCAAAGAGAGGGAGAATGAAGGCCCCATTTAGTATGGAGTTAAGGGAATCTATGCACAAGGTGTGTTCCCGCCCAGGATTCCCAGTGCATAGAAACAGTAAGTTGAGAATGAAGGTTAGGAAAGAAGATAAAAGTTGAAGAAGAGAGTCAGAGGTGCTGAAAAACAGGACAGCAGTAAACTGAAAAACATGGTCGTTTACGTCCCAAAAAAAAAAAAAAAAATTTATTTCAACAAAAACAAAGGCTACCTAACTCTCAGCTTGGGACCTCACATTTTCCTCCTGGGAGCGCTAATTTCCATAGATACAATAGTTGGATTCCCCTGAGGAGTGCACATTAGAATGGTCTTCGACAACACGGTTCGATAAAGTCTTCAATTTCAGCAATCTACAATCTACTATCAGGACACCAGCTCTGGAGAGAATGCACTGTCACGGAATCTGCACCTAAAGGCAGCATAGAGCTGAATATTTGTGGCTGGAGTCAGCACGGAATCACGGAGTCTAAAGCTATAGGAAGTTCTGCGTTGCAGAATGTGATCTGAAGTCACTACAGAGCTAAAGTCAGTGGAGTCAATGTGCATCTAAAGTCGGTAGAGTCAATGCGTAGCTGAAGTCACTACAAAGTCACGGAATGTGTAGCTAATGTCAGTAGAGTCACTTAATGTGCGCTAGTCAGAGTCACTGAATTTAGAGCTAAAGTCACCACAGAGTAAGGGAACGTGCAGGAAGAGTCACACGGACTGGACCGAGTGACTCAACACGGCTGTCGCAAGCAGGCAGCACGCGTCCGTCACGAGATGGACAATAACGGGCGTGCGAGCGTGAACTGTGTCACGTCACACAATATGACAACCTCATGTGACCGGGCCCGCAGTGGAGGGAGAGTTTCTCACGGCTCACGAAGAAAACTCAGCAAATATGGAGAAATTCTCGCACGAGTACTCGAGCAACACGCACTGGAAACTGCTCGTCTTGACTCTCGTTTGCAGCCAAACTTGAAGATGCACATAAAGTGCTCTAGTCAATACGTTTCTATCAAAAGCAAAGCGTTACACTCTGGGTGAATGCATCGCCGGTTCGATCCCGCACCTGCGCTGTATATTTTCCGGAGCGAGAGGCTCCTTTGGTGACGAAAGAAAAGGGTAAGGGAGTAAGAGACGGCATGTGGAGATTTTACTCCTCAGTGAGCTCATATTTTACTCACTTGAAATTGAACTAGTATGATAAGGTGGAAAAGCCAATTGCAAATAAAAAGATATTGCACAACGCAGCAATCGATGATATCACTACAAATAAAATAAATTCGATACTACCCTCAAGTCCAGGGCATGAACATCAGGGTGAAACATCACTGAGCATCCCAAAGCTACAGGAAGCATCATTGCGCATCATCAAGCAAGAGCATGCATCATTGCGCATCATCAAGCAAGAGCATGCATCATTGGACATCATCAAGCAAGAGCATGCATCATTGCGCATCATCAAGCAAGAGCATGCATCATTGCGCATCATCAAGCAAGAGCATGCATCATTGGACATCATCAAGCAAGAGCATGCATCATTGGACATCATCAGTCAAAAGCAAGCATCACTGCGCATTATCAAGCAAGAACAGGCATCACCAAGCAAGAACAAGCATCACCAAGCAAGAACAAGCATCACCAAGCAAGAACAAGCATCACCAAGCAAGAACAAGCATCACCAAGCAAGAACAAGCATCACCAAGCAAGAACAAGCATCACCAAGCAAGGACAAGCATCACCAAGCAAGAGCAAGCATCACCAAGCAAGGGCATGCATCACCAAGCAAGGGCATGCATCACCAAGCAAGGGCATGCATCACCAAGCAAGGGCAAGCATCGTAGGACTTCATCATACAAGAATAAGCCTCATCGCGCATCACTACGCATTACCTAGCATCATCGCGCATTACGACAGCTGACATCACCTCGTGATGCAACAGCACTAACCACAGCTCGCGCATCAGAGCGGTGGTTAAGTCACGCAGTGCGTGTGCGTGGTCACGCACTCGCACTGAAGTGTAGGGTGCACACTCACAGTAGCACACGCACATAATCTGGACTCACTGCAGCACACGCACATAATCTGTACTCACTGCAGCACACGCACATAATCTGTACTCACTGCAGCACACGCGGCCTCTACACTCACATGAGGGGACGCAAGCTTCACACACTCTCACTGGTCGAAAGTGCTGGCCTATGTCTCGAATACTTGGTCAGGAAATCTGGGATCTATGTCCAGTAGTATTTATGTCTATTGGCAAATGTGTGGGATCTATCATCTCAGCGTGTGTGAGGAATCTACCGTCTACCTCTTCAAGAAACCAGTATTTATATCCAGAAGTATCCATGTCCGTTGGCGTGTGTGTCGAATTCGGGTATGGGTGGAATCTATCGTCCATCTCAGCAAGAAATTAGTATTTATATCCAGAAGCATCTATAATATTTCTGAAGTTATTCACCTCTGCATTTATGATTTTGGAAATTACTTCTATTTTTGAAAATTTTCTCTTAATTTGAATCCGCCTCTCAGAAAATCTTTTTTAGTGGAAAATCCATTTTCTAACACTAGAATCTTTCCTGTATCTAAAAATCCTTTCTCAATTTTGAAAATTACACTCATTTTTCTTGTATGTCATACCCTATCCTATGAAAATCTGTGTTCTACCATGAATATTTATGCTCTTAAAATCCATTTTTCATTTTCTAACTTCATTCACTACTTTGAAAATATTTCTCGATTTGTAAAACCATTATCTTTTTTTACAAAACAACTATCGATTTTGTAAAACACGGAAACAATTTTCACAATGCTGCATGCAGACCGACCGGTGGTCACAAACTCAATTTTCATAAATACTTGAACATAGCAAATGAAGGCTCGATCCAGTAAACATTAGCTTCTTTCAAAACTGCTTACTACAATTACTTTTTATTTGGAATTGAACATTGAACCTTAAAATAGTTATTTTCAAAACCCCTTACAAGTACATCTTCTGTCAAGTATCATGTCAATGCCACTCAGCCACTCTCTACTAGAGGGAAAAAGGCTCGGTAAATACCAATTTCCAAAACAGTTTACTAAAATTGATTTCAACCTGGCATTGAAAATTCAACTTTAATTTAAGCCATCGTGTTGACGCTCCCCATTTAGAGAGCGCTGCGGTTGGCCTAAACCCAAAAAAGCCTAAACCTAAAAAAGGCCTAAACCTAAAAAAGGCCTAAACCTAAAAAAGCCTAAACCTAAAAAAGGCCTAAACCTAAAAAAGGCCTAAACCTACAGCCTAAAATCGCCGACAACAAAAATCCCGAATACTCTACGTCAGGGGTTTTCAAACTTTTTTCAACCAAGGACCACTTTTATTCCACAAAAATAAGCTGAGGACCCCTCACATGCGTTCCCCTCAGGAATATATGTATATATACATTGTACGCACTGTTTCACAATATCAACAGTCATGGAAAACTGTAAATAAATACCAAAACTGCCTCCACTGTTAAACTCGTTAAATTTTGCGGACCCCTGTCAAAGTACCACGGACCCCTGGGGGTCGCGGATCCCACTTTGAAAACCCCTGCTCTACGAAACACGGTACTTTTTTTTGACAGGGAGCGTTACACAACAAAGCTCACCTTAACCACCATTAAAACACAACAGCCGCTAATTTTCAACTTGAACCACACCCCTGCTCACTCCAGGCACGTACACAGGTACACAGAAACCGCACGCAGTGTCCGTAGGAATCACAGAGAAATAACCATTCGGGATTTAAATTTAAGTAAAATTAAAAAAAAAATTTAACAAAAAATATATTATATCAATAAAATTTAAATAAAAATCGGAACTTATTCGGGATTTAAATTTTTATTCCGGTCATTTTCCCTTTATTTAATCCACCAACGTTTATTTTCTGAAATTTATGCTTAACAGACTGATTGCGATGGATGTTAAACTGAAGCTCAACATCCAACTCAAATTCAAAGTCAAAATTTGTTAAAAATTTTGTATATAACAAACATTAACTGGGTAAAACAAATCCAATTCATTTAAAAAGACGTTAAAATTTTTCAAATGCCCCATCGTTGGGTCATTTTGCAGCTGGAAAAACTAATGCACGACCCACCGGTGGGTCATACCGCAATGAATGAGTTAAGTGCGACGTGACACACCGGTGGGTCATACCGCAATGAGTGTGTTACAGTGTCGCGATGGTAAAAGAGCTGTCCTTCCATGAGGCAGGTAGTGATTAGATGAGTTAGTTTAAGCCTCCCTAACTGCAACAAAGATGTCCCAAAGAGAGAGATGAGGATGGCACCATTCACTATCCAGGAAATGATTGATTGATTATAAGTTAGTTTTAGCCTCCCTGTTAGGCCAGAAGCCAAGAAAAGTCGACTGATGCCTCTGTTCTACGGAGGAAAATTAATTCTTCTCGCAAATAACTATGCTCGCGTATCACAGATACTTGCGAAACATATATCCGTCACGGAATTCAAAATTTCATTAGCTTTATTAAGTTCGGCTCAAAATTCGAAGCTTGTTCTTAACAGTTCGAAAAACTTCAACGTTTGAAAATCAACTCGCTATCTCGAAGGCTTGAAAAACAGCTCGAAAATCTTCAAAACTAGTAATCAGATCAAACTCTGAAGGATACCGGAAAGATTCGCAGCACTTCAAAACTGTTAACGAACCCCATCGTAAAATAAATAATTAGTCGAAATCTGACTTCTCTCTTATCCCTGAAAATATCAGGAAGATTCCTCCGGAATAAAAAGCCTCAGAAAATACGGCCCTCAGAAATCCCTAAGATAGGGACAAAATAAAAAAGGGTGGCATCCAAGAAGGACCAACCCAGAATAACTATCAATCGGGCCAAACAGGACTCGCCCACCAAAATAATCTATCAACAGGCGCCCAAGAAGGATCCGCCTTCCTAACTAATAATTTGGCGCCCGAACAGGGACTTGCCAAGCTAACAATCTAACACTCCCTTACCACAACAAAGATTTTCAAATAGAGGAAGGATGAAGGCATTATTTAGTATGGAGTTAAGGGAACGCGGAATCTATGCACAAGGTGAGTTGTAACCGCAACTCGACTCAAAAGTGAAAAACGACCCAAAACATAAGTGAACCCAAAGGATAAGTGAACCAACCCAAAAGATCAGTGAACCCAAAAGATAAGTGCATTGGCCTTGTGCGTGATACATTTGGACACTACAGCTTCACCAGAACCATCTGTGATCCTGCATGATATATTCACTAACACCACACTAGAACCACCTGCGATTGTGTGAGATGGACTCACCAACAGACCAGAACCACCTGCGAACCAGAGGCCCGCACCACAGATGCCGGTGGGTGAGCCAGCCGAGCACCAACACCTCACATTGCGCACCAATGAAGCTCTAATTACACAGGGTCGACAGTTGGTTCCATCAGCATGTTAATGGAGAAAGTGCCTTTCAGTAACCATTAGGACTGATCGAGACTTACACAGCTGGCCGTAGGCTGGCGCAATTCACAACTGGAGCGTGATATATGACGCACATACCGCGTTTCCGCATGGAACGTAGCACAAAACCTCATTTACGCGTGATGAACTGCGCAAAAACGGGCCTATTCATCCAAGCTAAAGCGACCTAAACGACAGGTGTTCAGTGCAGTCAATTGCAGAGCATCGGAACGCGTGTGCGCACAGCAATGGCGTTTATGGATCGTCAGCCACCGACAGCTAAGCAACCGATGACCTAATCATGGCAATTTAAGGCAACGGAATACAACAAATCATCACAGACAGATGCTAGTACAGACCGTCAGATGAAATTAAATGCCTTCAGATGCGATCGAAGATTGCGAGACGCAACTAAAAGAATGCCAGATGAGACCGTCAGATGTAGGTAAAGTTTAGATTAGATTATTAGTTAGTTTAAGCCTCCCTATCCGCCACGAAGGCGATCCAAAGAGAGGAAGGAACCTTCTAGTATGGAGATGAGTGTACATGGAATTTATGCCCAAGGAGCACAGAAACAGTAAGTTGAGAAAAAAGTTAATGAAATAAGATAAAAGACACAGAAAAAAATAGGGTGCTGACAAACAAGGCAGAAGTGATTCGAAAAAGGAAGAACCGCAGAATACTTGCACGTGCCAAATGAGATATGTGAAAGATAGTTTAAAAACCAATGATTCTTTTTGTAGAAACTTATTTGAAATTAACCGTTTTTCTTTTTTAACTTTTTCACTCCTCGAATGTGATAATACTGTTTCTTGCTTAACTTGTGTTTCTCTCTGCCCCTACTCTCATAACGTTCACTGGACACCTGGCCACTACACAATGACCGCTAATTTCTGTTTACGAAATAAAATTTTAGCGTCTTGATTGAAAAACATTCGGACTTCAACCCCACACAAAAAAAGTCCATTCCAGCACAAAAAAAAAACGGGAACAAGAAAGTGAGTCCTTAAACCATTAATTTCACCACAGTTCCCAGAAAATGACATCAAATAACATTTTTGGCGGCGAGGGCTGACAATAATATTGAACATGACATAGAAGGCAGAACACCGCCACTTCGCTAACGCTATCGCAACAGAGACGCAGCAGAAGCGACAGCCAAGGAAAGTAAGGACTTGCTTATCAATCTCTACTGACAGCTCCAGCAGCGTGTTGTGTTCTCCAGTTAGAGAGAGAATAGCCGCGTGCTGAGCTCAGACCGCTGCCGTAGTTTGGGAGAGGCTTCAAAAGAAGCCACGTCGCGCTTCAAAGTACCAATGCAATGAAACTCTAAACTACCAGTTATGCAAGTACTAATGGGACGGAGCTCTCAAGTACCAATGGGACGGAGCTCCCAAGTACCAATGGGACGGAGCTCCCAAGTACCAATGGGACGGAGCTCCCAAGTACCAATGGGACGGAGCTCCCAAGTACCAATGGGACGGAGCTCAAAAGTACCAATGGGACGGAGCTCCCAGGTACCAATGGGACGGAGCTCAAAATTACCAATGGGACGGAGCTCAAAAGTACCAATGGGACGGAGCTCCCAAGTACCAATGGGACGGAGCTCCCGAGTACCAATGGGACGGAGCTCCCGAGTACCACAGAACCCTCACGTACCAAATTGTACATGCTATCAGCACAGCGTAAGTCAGCGCTGAGCGAGACTACAGCCACTTTCCACCATGACAACTTCAGACTTAAAACACGGGTTTTCAAATGATTTACGCCGTTCTAGCGGCACACAAGGCAGCAAAAATTCTCCAGTCAACTTGGCTATGCTACGCACTTTTTCCTTCCCCAACCAAAATTCTAAAATTTAGGCTCCTTTTTAAAATGCACTCGATAACTTTAAAATTGAAGATTTCGGTCAGAAAAAACACACGTAGCCTGGCCAAATCGTCAGAAAAGTTCTAAAATTTAGACTCCTCTTCAAAATGCAGAAGAAAAATATAAAGTTTTGAACAGAAAGAAACACACGTAGCCTAGCCAAATCGACGGAAGAACTTTGGCTGCCGGCTGTACGGCTACGGGAATGGTTCAAAAGCCTGGCTCGGCATTGCCAGGAACTGACGCTTTCACGGTTCCAACTGCCAGTCATCGTCAAGGCGCGACAGAAGCGCAGGTAGCAGCAGGTCAATTGGGGAAAACTGGTCGTCAAATGGTCACTAATAACAGAATTCAACTTCAATTTACACAGATCAACTGGGAAAACTGGCAGTCAACTCTGGCCTCGGCGGTCATTTATAGCAGCGCACAACTTCAATTTACACTATAATAAGTTATTAATAGCAGCCGCGCCCGATCGCCACACCTAGTGCAGCGTACGACGCTGAACTTGCGCTAATCAAAACAGTGGATACACCCTCAAGACAGCCGCATCCGTCCGCCTGGTAAACAGCGTAAAACGCTGAATATGCGTTAATCTTTATAAATGATAACAGCCGTCACTAATTGGAAACAAAATATCAGGTGCGTAGCACAGATACGCAAGTATTGTTCCCATAATAACAGCCGCCACTCACTGGACACAAAATATCAGGTCAATAGCACAGATACAAAACTGTTCTTTGTGCCCAAGCAGAGGGGTACAATAGCATACCCGGTCTAAGACATGCTTTTTTTGTTTTCACCGTCTTTGATTTCCACGAATGCATTGAAGCACTGTACGTTTTTAAAAATGCTGTCATTTTGAACAACTTTCAATTTGTTCCAGGCAGTTGAATGTTCATTAGTGTGCCCGCGCCGTCAAAAATAACGTTGAAGTTTTCTTTAGTTTCTCAATCGTAGGAAATTAAAATCAAATAATTATTTTTTTTAATACGCCAAAGGATGAGTTCCTCTCTTTTGGAATAACTGAAATTTTGATGAGTATATTTCTACAAGTGATTGACTCGATTTTATCCTTCAAATGACTCGAAACAGGCGAATTAATGCAGGCAAATTTCATCCCAAAAACAGAAATTCGTTCAAGTACCATTTCAAGCCTGACAGTACCGACACACTCTCTTGGAAGCAAACATACAAATACTTTTCGTTGATACCTTTTCCAGGGCCGTTAATTTCAGAGCATGTAATAAAGGCTCCTAAATACCGCGTTAGTTTCACGGAACCGGCGAACAAAAGTGAAATAGAGAAAAGGAAGCGCAACACGAAATCGTCGATAAGTGCGTGAGGTGTAGGGAAGAACAGGTGATACAGTTAACCCTATATCGTTTGTCCCACAAAAACCCGAACCAAGTATTTATTTTCCCGTATCAGTAATACCCGTAATTATTTCCCGTATCAGTATTAATAAGTAATACCGCATAATTTTGCTTGAAATTAAAGGCCCATGGTTTTCTTCTTTTTGATGGTATTACTGATTCGGGAAAATAAATACTCGCTTCGGGTATTTATGGGACAAACTGTACATCGACCACCGTCCTTTCAGATTATTATTAGTTAGTTTAAGCCTCCCTATCCGCTACAAAGGCGATCCAAAGAGAGGAAGGAGGAAGGCACCATTTAGTATGGAGTTTAGGGAACGTGGAATCTACGCAGAAAGGGCATAGAAACAGTAAGATGAGAAAGAAGTCTATGAAACAAGATCAAAGTTCAAGAAGAAAGTAATAGGTGTTGAAAAAACAGGACAGCAGTGAACCGAAAAAAGATGGTCCGTAACAGAACAAAAACCTATTCTATTCCAACAAAAAGGAAGCCTACCTAACCCTTAGCTCGGGCCCTCACTTAGTCCCCCTGGGAGCGCTAATTCCCATAGATACAACAGTTGTATCCCCCTGAGGGGCCGTCCTTTCAGAAGGACACTAGGAAATCACTCGCATTGTTCTTATTTTCTGAATGCATCGATTAGAAGTTCACATTTACTGGGTTTCATCTATGATATATGCGAGAAATTACCGTAATGTTTCGTTCAAGACCCAAAGAATTGAGTCGCTGTAGGGTCAAGTGCCTAATGACATTGCGGAGATCGTTTACTCAAGTCCTACTCACAGAGCAATGAAGAAATGACAAGGCAATTTGGATCACCAGAAGAATGCGAAGTCTACATGATGTAGCGAGAGGAGCCAAAGTCCCCAAGTGAAATCGGGTTTCTTTTTCATTCGACGTTCAAAATGTCATAAAAAAAATTTATTCTCCAAAATAAATCTGGTATTATTTACTTATTCATTCGACGCTCAATTTGTCATAAGGAAGATTTATTCCCCAAAACAAATCTAGTATCGTTAGCTTATTCACTCGACTACGTCCTAATAAAGAACTAATTTTGACACACACGCGAACAGTCGCAGTCGTGCATCTATCAGCATCAAACTTGACGGAAGGACTGCAGAAATTTACACCCACAACTGCAAGGCTGGCAATTTCTCCAATTCGAGCCACAAAACAAACTACATACAACACAGGACCTCCGGTCGAGACAACTTCCGTTGCTTGACAGCGCTGTGGTTACGAGGTCAGAATGATAGAAATTACGGGCACTAAAGCACATCGTCAGCTCCAATTCATGTACAAGCTCGTGCTCACTCCCAAGCCTGTTCCAAGCCTCACTCCACGCCTGTTCGACAGGTTTTATTTTCTTTATGAAATACGCAAGTTTGGTTTTCGACACAAAATGTTGGCATAAAGCACCATTCTATTTGATTTTTGCATGGGGAAAAAACGTGAGAGAACTTTGCCTCTGAAATGGCAACCAAAGCCACATACGGTCGTTGTATTAAAAAGAAAGAAAGAAAAACATTTATTTCCAATAAAGTTTAAACATGAACTGTCGATACATTGGTTTTTAAAAACACTTTAACCTAAAAGCATCCTTAATTGATAATAACACATTGGTATTGGGATACCCGTGTAAAATGTTGAATCAAAAAATGATTGACAGAAAAGCACATTAAAATGAGTTCCTTAGTTCTGCCTAATCTGATTTTGACATTGCATTTGAATATAAGTTACCAAGAGAACACAATCCTCGTTACGCTTAGTTGGAAAATGTATTCGTTTGTGCGCATTTAAATTGAAATAAGAGCAAAAGTCGCGTTTAAATACCTTAACACAGAGACCCTTAATTGCTATTCATACATGGTTATCGTAGTACCCATGTTAATTAAGTGTTGAGACAAATGATTTAGATCCTTAATTGCTATTCATACATGGTTATCGTAATACACACGAAAATTGTCGGAAACATGATGCGGAGAGAAGCACGAAAAAATGAGTTCCTCTTTGTCGCGGTAGTCGGATTCTGGTAATGCATTTAAAATACAGGTGACTAAGGAAAGCATAATCCATGTGACGCATTGCTGAAAACCCTCTCGTTAGTGCGTACTCGTATTGAATTATGAGCAATTAGAACATAGGAACTAGTGATACGAGTGTGAGGGATCAATGTTAGAAGGAAAATGGGCAAATTGGATTTATTTTGCGTCTAGAACTATGAGGTAGGTAGTCGGGATTAGAGACAGTTTTTCATATGGACGCATCATCTACTGTGCCAAGTGGAGAGCTTCGGAAAGAACATAATCGCAAGAATGAAGGAATGTGAAGAATGAAAGAATAGCTCACAAGGAAAGAAAGCGGGATCAAAAAACGCACAAACGAAAGAAAGCGGGATGGAAAATTGCACAAGGGAAGGAAAGCGGGAACAAAAAATGCGCTAAAAACAAACGGGAACAAAAAACGCACAGAGGAAAGAAAAACGGGAACAAAAAACGCACGGAGGAAAGAAAAATGGGTACAAAAAACGCACGGAGGAAAGAAAAACGGGAACAAAAATCGCAATAAGAAAGAAAAACGGGAACAAAAATCGCAATAAGAAAGAAAAACGGGAACAAAAATCGCAATAAGAAAGAAAAACGGAAACAAAAAACGCACGGAGGAAAGAAAAACGGGAACAAAAAACGTACGGAGGAAAGAAAAACGGGAACAAAAAACGTACGGAGGAAAGAAAAACGGGAACCAAAAACGCACGGAGGAAAGAAAAACGGGAACAAAAATCGCAATAAGAAAGAAAAACGGAAACAAAAAACGCACGGAGGAAAGAAACACGGGAACAAAAAACGTACGGAGAAAAGAAAAACGGGAACCAAAAACGCACGGAGGTAAGAAAAACGGGAACAAAAATCGCAATAAGAAAGAAACACGGGAACAAAAAACGCACGAAGGAAAGAAAAACGGGAACAAAAAACGTACGGAGGAAAGAAAAACAGGAACAAAAATCGCACGGAGGAAAGAAAGCAGGATGGAAAACCGCGTTGTGACTCGCCACGCAGTCGCGCTGAAATGTACCAAAGGTAAGAGCGGCATCTACCGTGAGCCGAGACATCAATAACGTACGCCGCACGAGACATCAATAACCTACGCTGCACGAGACGTCAATAACGTGCACTGCAAATCAAAGCCCTGTGGTAGCCGGCCCACATAGCAGCGTGACTTCGCTGTTGAAAGCGCGATGTTTCCGTGCCTTCAACAAACGTAAAAATTTGTGCCAGTAATCTCAGGAATTTCCGAAGTGTCGATCCATGGCGTTCCGAGACCGGCCACGGCGTCCTGCCGTTCCAATTCTTCGGCCGCAAGAGAGACAATCACACTTGTATAATAAAACGCCAGGTGTCTATTTGTGAATAACTAAATGTGTTTTTGTGCGTAATTTCTGCTATGTTATTACAATAGGAATCTCACTGAACACATTAAATTGGTTGTTGCGTGTGTCTGTGACGCTCACATGGACGCTCAATGACCGTATCTGTGATACGAGTTTCACCAGTGCACAAGTACAAGAATATTTTAATGGCGGGTACTGTTGGGATGGATATATTTGTTGGGCATCCACGTCTGCAGGATTTGTTACAGGAAAATATCGAATCCCGTCATTTTTGGCCGACGGTCCACATCTGGAGGATTTGCCGAAAGACAATTTCGAATCCCGTCATTTTTGGCGGACGGGTCGTGTACACTAGTCATCTAGAAAGAGGAGAAGAAGCAGCAGCAGTGGGTTACTGACAGTGAAAGCTGTGTATGAACAATGAAACTAAAGCGTGCGTAATGGCTGTCATTTGAGCGGCCGGAGCAGCACTGACCGTCCGCACGCCGCGGGTGGCCGTGTCAGGCCGGTGACACACACATGGCGTTTTGCTTCCGATAGGATTTTTTTTACCGTCGCCGCCGTACCAGTAGTGGCGCGTAAGATTAAATTATTTCTGATACATTGAGCAGAAAAATGAACGAGCGGATTATTGAACGCCGACGTCAGGATGGGTTAGGCTTGAATTGGATGGGTTAAAAGCTAGAATTGGATGGGTTAAGGTAGAATTGGATGGGTTAAGGTAGAATTGAATGAAATGAGTTATAATTGGCTGGGTTAAGCTAGGATGTTTAGATTTTCTCATTTAGAGAATAATGGGTAAAGGCTCGTAATCTAAAAGTGACGATGATTCTTATTCTTATTTTTATTATTAATGCTATTATAACTTAATATGCTATGACCTTTAGAAAATTAGCTCAAGAATTACAAGCTTAATCATAAGGTCAACAAAATTTCCTTAAAACAAATATAGTCAGCAAATCTCACGAAGAATAAAGCCACCCAAACACAACTTCCCTCTGCCACATAAGCCCACAGCAGATTAGATTAGATTTCAAGAAAGTTTAGAACCCCTTAACCAATCTGAGGCGTTCTCAAGAGAGAAAGGAAGAAGGCCCCATTTAGCATAAAGTAGAGGGAACGAGGAATCTATGCACATATAAGGTCTGTCCCCGCACAACTTGCATCAGAGAAATCAAGGCAAAAAAGTTTTTGAAATTAAATGAGAAGTTTAGGAAAGTTACATCGAAAAAAAGAACAGTAAATTAAGCAACAAAAAATAGTTTCCATAACAGAAACATTTTATGTAACAAAAACATTTTGTGTTACAGAAAAATATTATGCATAACACAAAAATATTACTGTTACAATAAAAGGTGCATCAGTCAGTCACCTACAGAATAAAACCTTGCAATGAAGGCATAAATTCAGTCACAAGTACTTTTCATGCAAAAAAAAGTACTTCATGTTGACATCCACTAACTAACCTGTGAGAAGCAACCATGACAACCAATGATTGACCGATTATAAATTAGTTTTAGCCTCCCTTTGCCACAACACAGATATTTAAAGTGAGGAAGGATGAAGGCACCATTTAGTATGGAGTTAAGGAAATGTGGAATCTATGCACGAAGGGTGTTCCAAGGAATACCGTGCGCACAGAAACAGTATGATAAGAGGGAATGTAATGAAACAAGATGTAAGTTGAAGAAGAAAGTCAGAGGTGCTGAAAAACAGGACAGCAGTGAACTGAAAAAAGATGGTCCTTAACAAAACAAAAATCCTTTTATTAGAACAACAAGAAGGCCTACCTAACTCTCCTCTCCGCTAAGGACCTCACATTTTCCTCCTGGGAGCGCTAATTTCCATAGATACAATAGTTGTATCCCCCTGAGGGGTGACAAGCCATGAGACTTAGCACAATTAAGCACTGGAGCCAAGAGCAACAGGGAAATAGTCATAGAATGTTTCACCTGCAGAAAACTTTGGCAGCAATGCCAAGCGGCTCTAAGGGAAACAAATTATTCAAATACAGCAAAATGTATGGGAGTAACTTTTATCCAAAGTTACCACACTAGACAGAATTTCAAATCATAGCTAAATAAAGGCCAGAATGTTCTTGAACATGCTATGTCCTCTGATCCATAACCTAATGCTACTCAATGTATAAAAAATATTCATGGCATGCAATGAACATTGTAACTGAAGAATCTCTTAATTTCAAAATATAATATTTGGTGAACATTACTGTTTTTGTTCAAGACTCCTTAGCTGCAACAAAAATAAATCTTAAAATAGCAAAGAGAAGGGATCATGTGCTGCAACAAAAATAAATCTTAAAATAGCAAAGAGAAGGGATCATGTAGCATGTGCTATGGAAAATGGGGAACCTATGCACAAGGTGTATTCAATACCTTGCATATTTTAGCAGCTAGCTAGGGAGGAAAAAATGGCAAGGAAAGATAGTGATGATGGCACAAAAACTTTAAGATGCAAAATGGTCATGTGAGATAGAATTTTCAAAGTTCAATCTATAGCTTAGATAAATAAATAGGATCCCTTTTGGAGTGCCAGTCCCCATAGCATAGGAATTTCATTACTATATTAGTTATTTTAAGACTCCCTAACCCAACAATGGCAATCTCAAGAGAGAAAACAGAAGAGACCACTTAGCGTGGATTGTAGAAAAAGGGGAGTTTAACATATGGTATGCTTCAACACAAAATTTCCTACACATAGAAATAATAAAAAACAAAAAAAGGAAGAAGAAAAGCGACAGCAAAAACATGAAAATGGTAGGAAGCAGGCATGAAAGATAGATGTCCTAAAGGCCTGTTTATAGCTAAAGTAATCTAGCAATATTATCTTCCCTAAGGGTGCCAGTCCTCAACACTTAAAGCAGATAAACTGAACTAGCCTAAGCCTATTTCCTTTGCTATGCTTCCATGAGGAGAAACCTGAGCAAAACAAGATTTCTAGCCTTTATTGATTGATTATTTTTTGGTCTTGTTAGTTTTCAAATAGTGTTGTACTTTCAATTTTTATATAATCTTCACTTCATAAAGCCACTTTAATTTAATCCCAATTTAAATGAGTTTTCAATAATTTTATTTTTTCCGTTTTAAATTCTAATTATTCTATTTTCATTTTTACTTTCATAGTGGGTCAAATTTTCTAATATTTGGTTTTAGTCCTTAGAATTTTAAGAATGTTTGTCAAAAAATTTCCCTATTAGTCAAAACAGCACAGCAAATTTTGCAGGATATGGTTATGAGTCTAATTTTTACCAATGATAAACTAAATAATTTATCATAACCTCAAGTTACCTTGATCTGATTCACGTAACACCTTTCAGCTGTTCATTTTTACTTGAAACTCACTCTAGGAAAGAAGATGAATGATAAGAGATAACTAAAGTAAGTATGGGCAGGCTAAGAAATGTTAGTCTGTGCCCACATTGATGAGCAAACATTCATAAAGTTAACTCTGTCTACCAAGTTAATTGTACTTCACTTGAGCAACTTTGTTAACCCTTAAATGCTCAACTATTTTTACAGCATTGTAAACACAGTGTATATGATACCCATGTTCAGCATTTACAGTTTAAATGGTTGCCAATTTTAAAGTATAACATAGTAAACATGAGGCAATTATCAGAATTTCATCCAACAAATGCATTAAAAGTGAAAAACCAAACAAATTTTAAAACTTTCAATGCATTAGAATCAATTCTGACATTTATTTGAGGTCTATCAAACATAATACATAAGAAGAACAAAGAGACAAGACCAAATCATTTTTAAACTTAAAATTTCAAGTCACCATGTAGTAAAATATTACACTTGGTAATCACTAATTGAATAAATTCAGCTATAACTTTCATAATAGGTGAATTTTTTCACAAAGTAGAAATAGATTTGAAATAAAATTAAATATTTTTCTCAGAATTTTCCATATGGCATTCAACTTTTAAAAATTCTATAGATTATCAAGCTCATTTTTACTTTTATATGGCAGTTATACATTGCCTCAATTTTTCACATTAATTATTTAGGTTTTAATGTTCATTTTTTAGCTCTAAATCAAAACATGGTTTCTTGCTTTTGTCAACTTTGTGAATGGCTTCTAGTCAAAGGTCTTCTACAAGCTTGGTTATCAAGATACAAACAACTATTTCAAATTACTTAGCATTTGCAAATATTTTCTAAGACTACAAGATACTTTAAGTTATATTAATTTAACCAGAAAAATTTATCAAATTTGAATATTTCATTACAAAAATTAACATTGTTTCGAGGTTTAAGAAAAAATTCAAAGAGACAGGAACACAATTCTTAATAAAGCTCTTGCATATTTTTACTCCTACAAGCAAAACACGACTATTTTACGATTCTCATGTTGACTTACAGAACTGAAGCTGAATAGGCACTTAAAAGGAAAAAAATCAACAGTGGACTCGTGCCTACTAATTGGTGAACCATGCTTTGCAAACTGAGAAAATTTAACTTTGGGTAAACTAATAAACATTGATTTTTGTTGAATATAAACTAGATTTTGAATTGTTGGCATAAATATATTGCTTGACTTCTAAGCAAGATTCTACAAGTCCTTCAATAGGGTGGGAGGTCTCTTGCTACTCTAAAGAAAAGTAAAAGATCTTTTACTTACCATCGTGTAAAGTTTCTGAAGGGAAATCATAGAACACAGTTGATAAATTTAAATCGTCCATGCCAGCAGTTAAATACACGGATTTTAACCATATGATCATGAAAATTTATTCACCATTTTTCATGGCTTATGACACTTGTTATTAATATTACAGTCTATAAACGGAAAATTTATTATTTAATGATCTACAATGAACTACTAGAACGTCATACAGCGCAAATTGAAATAAACCATATATTTAACCTATCAAGTTCTCTTCAACTTGATACACTCAACACAATCACAAATCACGAATCACAAACATCATGTGACAATCACGAATCACAAACACAGCCGGTGAATTGTATTTGCGTCGCACGACTGAATTTTAACGAAAAAGGGTATGGCATACAAACGTTTTTTTATTTAACACAGTCCATTTACGGGAATTACTGTGGGTATGAATGAACTACTATTTACTCGGACCATCCATTCCGTTCACGATCAGCTGGTCCGGCAGATAACAGTGAGTAGCAGACAGAAATAGTTTCAGTTTTTTCATAACAAGTCATTTCACTCTTTTGAAATTAAAAAGACAGTTAAAAATAGAAAAATGTACAAATATCAAAACTTAGCTAATGACCTTAAAATTTGTTAAAAATCATCTTACAATTTTAGTCATTTGGCTTTTCATGCTATCGATTCACCTGTAGTATTGCCGGTAAAGCGGGCAGTGCCTTCGAACTTAAAAATATCCCTGTACGCTAACATTCTTACCTGATTATGTTTACATATCCTCTGCTGCAATAATCGTGAGATTTCCTGTGGATCACGTACAGTTGAATATTTATGTAAAGAAAAATTTATAGTATTCACAGAGGGTGTCAGACATAAATTCTTTCCAAGTGCTTTGAGCGCTCGCGCCATGTCGGAGGTTCACTGGAAGCAGTTACAGCTATACACTCGCTCACTACGGCAGTTCACGATCTACTGCCACTGAATGACAGAAACATCCTCACGGTACGTAGACATCCTTCAGGCTTCAGCTAACAACCGCAGCCGCACTACCTGTGACGATGACGTACTTAGGCAATGTTCACGCTCACAAATTGTCCAGTCACGGTATTGCGATAGTTGAATCACTTAAAACACAGTGAATTGTGTATAATAAGTCATGCTTGAACTCCACTAAACAGTGAAATACATAGCTCAATGGGAATGCTTCAAGAGATAGCTCCGAAGTGATACACGGTTTGCAGTAAAGTTCTCACACATCAAAATAGGGTGACTGAAACCTACAGATAATAGGTGCGTAATGTAAACATCAGCTAACTAAGCAATATTGTATTTATCCATAAATTATCGTTCATTTATTGAATGTATAACATGTGGTTTGAGAAACTCAAGGCTTGATATCATAGCATTAAGTGACTTGTTCGTTTTATACAGATATATAATTGAGTTTAGGCCTGCTCTAGCCAAAGCCTCTATTTTGTCATTAGAAAAACAACAAGCGATTCGTATCACTTGAAACGGATGAAAGAAAAACTGTTTATTACCAACAAAGTTGCTGTATAAAAATTTTCACAATATTTATTCATACTTTGGTATAAAATCCAAGATTGGGACGAAAACCTTTATAGGAGTCAAAATAACCATGACCCTGGTTAAATAAAATATTAAGGAAAAAACATGGAAACTATTCCCTTGGCTTGTACACCCTATGTTTAAAGCTTCAAAATATCACTCGAAAAATGTTAAAAACGCCTTGGGGAACTCAGTCTATATTTACCTTGAAATTTGAGCTTAATGATCCTGAGATAGAAACCCATGTTGTTGAAAGTATGATGAGTGGAATTGATCTACTGTAGAGTAAGTTAATGGTATGTACAAACGCTATTTATTTCTAATAAAATGTCTAATAATTATGTTCTGCCAAGTAAGTTAGTCATCAAAATTAGAAAAATTATTTTGCACATGAATGCAGGTGGAGTATGGGGGCAATAATTATGAGCAGAACGTTTTTAGTTGAACGAGCTACGGAAACGTTTAAGATTTGAAAATCGATTGTGCTAGTAGAAATCAAACTTCAGACGTTCAAGGTTCCACATTTATTTTTATTTTCAAAAGGATTTCAGACATTGACTGATAAAGTTATTGACTATCGTAAATTAATTTGATGTCTATGAGCACCGGTTTGATTGTTGACGTTTAGAGTTTAAATGCAACTCATAGGCTTAGTTATTTTGCGCTAACTTTTGTAACATCGACATAATACGCACTACCTAAACGTCTTGAGTAATAATCTTCCAGACGTGACCCTTGTAAATAACAATTATCTCAAAATCTTCAAAAGATTGCTTGCTTAAAATGTTTAAAAAGATATGTAAATAGTTATGAAAAATTTAACGAATTATTCAAATTCTCGTGAAGACACCGTTTAGGCACCATTAGAGGACATTACGCAGGCGCAGTGAAGTTAGAAATTTTATTGAAAATTATTGAAACGCACGCTCAGACCACGTACGAGTCTTTAAACTTATGTAGAGAAAACACAGCATCATACAGCACGCTCGTAATTTCAGCTCAGCACTGAAGCGTCAGTCGGTGTGCTGGTGAAAGCATCTCAGCGCGGCAACACCGCCAGCATCGACGGATGCTTGTGGTCAAATATCACTGTGAGTCCAGTCGTTCTAAACACGTTCGCCACGCTTCCGCGGTTGTTAACGGTTCGTTTTGTTAGGTTGCAAGTTTGTAGCAAAATTGGGAAATCGACTTTTCGGCTCGAATGTATTTTTATCCTTCCTAAGAAATTTCAAAAATGCAATTGCACGATAACCTTTCACCTTGTATGGGAAGTTATTTTCTCAAAAGGTCGCGAAGCACGAAACGACATTTACCTGTACTGGTACGTGAATAAGCAATTCATCCAGTGGTACGCACATGGCCCGATACGTCAGGAATGTATGAAAAAAGACTTAGGTGCTACTCAAGCAACCGACATTGTTTTTTTTAACCACGATCTGTACCTTTCTTGCTTATTTTTACGCGGAAAATATCGGGTTACAATCTTAGCAAAGGGCAATGTACTTCTTTGGGAATTCCCTATGTACTTACTTTGAGTAAGTTACCCTACGAATTTCCCGCTCAATTCAGATGTACGTATTGGAAAATTAATCTTTTAAAAAGTTAAACAATTTACTCGAAATTGCTCGATCAGAGAATCCCTCAATGTACCCTAGCATTAACAGTCATTGTGCTCGCGGTGGTACAGTGGTTAAGGGATCGGCCTTGCATGTTGGAGGTCCGGGTTCGTATCCCGGCACTGGCGCAGCGATTTTCCCCGTTGGGTATAAGGGAGAGCTCAAGCACAATACCCCACTCAACCCAGGTGTCGGAAATGGGTACCGGCTTCACGGGGAACCGTCATGGTGTCCTATACATATAGTGTTAGTTATAAGACATTTGAAAAACCAATGCTCAAGATCATATGTATCAGACTTGATTGGAAATAAAGCATCCTAAGATGCCGATGTTTGTTTTAAAAACACATAATTGATTGTATGGAATGTTGAATATGCCTCTTGCCAACTCGACTAGAATTGTTATATGTGTTGTGTGCCAATTTCAATGCAATGTTACAATGTCATGTATCTGGTTGATTAGAATGTTGAACGTCAAGCATTGACAGGACGTATGAATAAATCACGTATCGAGACCACTACGTCATCAACATCGCCTGTCTCACTTTGCTGGTTCCTGCCCCAAGCCAGAATGAACACAAGGTTCTATTTCGTGTTCTCAACAAATTCATCAATAAACTCTAGCAGAGAAATGCTTTCCTTATGTATTCTGATAAGAAACATATTTCACTCAAAGCGGATCGAAGATAAAATTGAAAAGTTCTCTCAACCAGCATCAAAATGGAATTACAATTCCTTAAAGACTGCAATCAAAACTGAGAGCAAAGCTTACAAAAGCACATACGCTAAGTTTGTTGACAAGAACAGTGGAGACATGCAAAACCTCATAGATCATTACATT
>JACJUY010010738.1:0-12624 GCA_014220935.1 Platorchestia sp. MABIK
TCTCCGCAATCATAGCGGGATTTTGGTTTGGAAGGACCGCAGAAAGCGTACTGTCATCGGCAAAAAGCATGAATTTGAAGAATGATGTTGATTTAATAATATCGTTGATAAAAATCAGAAATAGGAGAGGCCCAAGAACAGATCCTTGTGGAACTCCATGGCTAATTGTCTTGATCGAGTAGTTTAATTCTGGAATCAAAGTATGAAAACTTAAAGGATTTTGTTAATTTTACAATCGAAGTTTTATAACTCAGAAGATTACATGAATTTCAGGGCAGTTGGACCATAATTTTTAGTAGTGCGGTACTGATGGTGTATGATGAACGTACTGTAAAGCAAAACTAGAATTGTGATCAACATGACGATTTAATAACAATGAAAACGCAGGAAAAGCACACCTTGTTGGTTATTATCATCGTATAATGAAGCAGGAAATGCAAAGCTTGTTGGCTATTATCATTGCTATAGGATTGCCTCGTGCAATCCACCCACCTGATAGTGAGGTGATGTTCACAATCCTCCAACAATTTTTTGCTTTCATCAAAGGCAAGATTGCCTAGTGCAATCCACCCACCTGATAGTGACGTGATGTTCACAATCCTGCCGCGATTGTTGGCCCTCATCAGCGGCAGGATTGCCTTACACAGCCGCAGCGGGCCGAATGCGTTCACCTCCATGACTCTCTGGAAATGTTCCATGGGTGCGACCTCGATGTCCGAGTAGAGGGCCAGGCCAGCGTTGTTCACCAGGCTCCAGAAAGTTTTTTCTGCGGGAAAAAGATTGGCATCAGTATGTCTTCTTCGTTGCAGGGGTAGAAGTTTTTTTCTGGGGGTAGAAAATCAGCATCAGTATATTTACTTCGTTGATGGGGTAGAAGTTTTTTCTGGGGGTGGAAAATCAGCATCAGTATATCTACTTCGTTGCTGGGGTAGATGTTTTTTTTCTGGGGGTAGAAAATCAGCATCAGTATATCTACTTCGTTGCTGGGGTAGATGTTTTTTTTTCCTGGGGGTAGAAAATCAGCANGATTTCTTCAGTAATCCAGGGCTTTTGTTTATTTTTCGCGGTAACTGTACGGGTTACAATTGGGCAACAGAATGCAAGACATGTCAACATCCTGAGCAGAATAGTTAGATTCTAAGCGAAATTTAAAGCTTGCCATTGGGCAGTCGGACAAGTTTTGGAAATTTTCGACCGCTACTGTCGCTACAGTACGCAATTGCCCCTTGATCGCGTGTGATCGGGCAGTGTTCTGCGGCAGTGCAGTGTAATCATCCTCGCTCTAAGTGATGTCTGCATCTGATATAGTAGAGACTTGATCTAGATGATAGATTTGGAATTGAGCGAACTATATTTTAAACACACGAAGCTCTGCTAGCTCTCTTCACTGCTGGCTACTTAAACATATAATAGCATTCGTCTTTTCAGGCTTTATCGTTGCCTTATGCAGGATTTAAACATATATACGTGTGATTTCAGCTTGATATTTCTCGAAAAGTACTGAATATTTCTACTTTGGGCAGCACATTTCTCAGCACTTATTACATTTATCATTTCTTCCTTGACTTGAAGAGAAAACGACGATTAAAACGCATAATTTTCTCAAAGTATAGTAATACCAGCAATTGTTAACCGCATGAATCGATATACAGAAAGGCTTGCTGTCGGTTTTGCAACTTGTTTACCATCCTAGCAATACGAGAACGAATTCAGACGACAAAGCCAGAGCTTCTTATATCTCAACACCCAATCACAGAAGCGTTACGTCGCGCTAGAGGTCCAAGACATCGCACCAGATATGGTAAAATAATCGTTAGATAAAGTATTTTTAAAGCTTTTTCAGGCAATTCATTTTTTACTTTATGAAAGATTCCAACGGATTTTGATAATTTAGAACTGATATGTGCAATGTGCTCTTTGAATGTCACATGTTTATCTAATATTAAGCCCAAAAATTTTAGGAATTGGTTTCTTCAATTTCACCATTACCAATTTCAATGTATGGACGATACATATATCTCTTGTATGAGAATATGATGTATTTTGTCTTATCGATATTGAGACATATTTTATTAGCTTTAAGCTACATTGAAACCTTTTGCAGCTCATTATTTATACTCTCTACAATTAAAATTGAATTTTCATTTGGAAGTGCCACAGAGAGCGTGCTTTCGTTTTCAAAAAGTATGAATTTGAAGTAATGAATGAAGTAGATTTAACTAAATCGTTGATAAAGATCAAAAAGAGAAGAGGCCTATGGCTGATTGTCAGCAGTTCCGATTAAAGATCGTCAATGCCAAGATATTGCTTTCGATTTGAGTGTGATTTGAACCAATCATGTGCAATTCCTCTGATGCCATAACAGTATAGTTTCGATAGTAAAATGCTATTGTCCACGCAATCGAATGCTTTTTGGAAGTCAAGAAATACGGAGAAAATAAGATTTCCTTCATCTATTTAAGAATAGAGATGTTGTATTTATTTTAATACAGCTTGTGTCGTCGAATTTTTAGAACGAAAACTGTATTGTTTGTCGTAGAGAAAAGATTTTTGTTCAAAATAAGAAAACAATTTTTTATACACAATTTTCTCGAATGTTGTGCTAATAATTGGTAGTACAGAGATAGGTCAATAATTATTAATGCAATTTTTATCACCATTTTTAAAAATAGGGGTCACTCTGGCAATTTTGGGGGAGTTGGGGAAGATACCCTGGAAAAGTGATTGGTTGAAAATATAAGATATGCGTGGCGCTATTATATCAGCTATAGCATTAAGAACTTTAGCCGAGGACGTCTTTAATCCACTTGATTTATTTTTCAAGTTGTTCATGCACGTAATTACATCGGAGGGTTTAGTTGGCGTCAAAAAGAAAAAGTTGTGTTCACGGACACGATCCATGTATTGCAAGTGGTCTGTAGGTTCACCAGAAACACTGTCAGCTATGTTTTTCCTCATGTCTGCAAAAAGTTCTTAAACACTGTTGCAATATCTTTTTTCTCGTGATATTTTACATTTTCTTGAACGATCGACTCAATTGTTCACGTAGCATTATTATTCGGTTCACAGCATGAATTAAGCAGGCGTCAAGTATTTTTAACAGTAATTTTGTGTTCAGTAAATTTGCGCGCAAATTAGTTTTTTTTTTATATCGTATTTGATTTGTCACATGATTCCTGAATCTGTTATACGTTTCTTAAGATATTCGTTTTTTGTATAGTAAGTAGTTACGCTTGTCGTTTCTTTATATTGATGACAATATCTTCAGTAATCGAGGACTTTTGTCCATTTTTCAGTTTAATTGTGCGGGTGATTATTGGACAACACTGATTGTCATAATTTTAGTTAAATTTAGTACTGCTTCATTAATATTAATCGCATTATTGTCCTGTTCATAGATGTCCAATGATGGCATTAATTCTTCATGAACCGTTCGCATTGTTCCCAACTAATATTCATTTACACAACGATTTGAGTAAGTTTCAGCCTGTGGGCTGGTACAAGCACTATAGACATTTTTCTTGACGATAAACACCAGGAAATGGTCAGATAATTCAGAAATTATTATTCCGGTAAGAAAATCAGTTGAATCTACCATGAAAATATTATCTAGCAGCGTAGCAGATTCTGATGAAACACGTGTAGGTTTCGTGATGATTGGAAGGAAGGAATTAGACTGAAAAACATTTACAAAATTTGAGATTCACTCACAGCTTTCATATGTAAGAAGATCGTAGTTGAAATCCCCGCAGATTATCATATCATTGTAAAGAGACCTAAACTGAGATATGATACTCTGAAGCTCGTTCAGGAAAGATACAGGACAAGCTGTTGGAGGCCTATACACAGTTCCAAGTATAATCCGTTTACCATTTTGTGTTAGTTCTATAAATAGAGTCTCAATATGTTCACGATTCATAGCTGCACTTACAATTATTTTGAAAGACATGTGTTTAGATATGTACGCACTGATGCCTTCGTCACGTTTATTATTACGGAGTGAATGATGGCTAAAACAGTATTGTATTTGAATTAGGTCTTTAGTTGAGTCATCTAGCCAACTTTCGGTAAAGCTAAGAACATCAAAATTGCAGTTCAGATCAGTGGTAGTAGTACAAGATATTTCAAATATTTTCGTATAAATCCATGGACCAACAGTTCCAACATAATAGCAAAAAGTCACTGCAGGTTGTTCTCATCGAGTCATCGAATTTTTTTAATATGGATGTATTCGTAATTTTCGTTTCGTTTAGGTTTGAATACAGTCTATTCAAATGATTGAGATCTCGGTCAATATTATCAAATGAATCAACATGGTCAGTCATTAACTAAGATAAGAGCTAACTTAATTTAGCTCCCGCGATTCATCAAAATCGGAGCGAAATCTCCGACCACGACTGAGATCACGACTTCTATGAGCAGGCCAGGAGGTGTAGGAGCCCATGACCAATGTGTCTACTGGGATTTTAACTCACAACAATTGGCCCAAACTCACGTCTCTTCTGTCTTTGAACTGCAGCTACATAAAATAAGCTTCCTGTGTCTCCTACAAACCTGTTTTGCTCTTGAAACTCAAACGTGCGTCTGCCATTTTGTGTAGCTCTATCGACAATAGCTCAATCGACAAATTCAACCGTGTAGATAAGAGAGAGCGTTTTTCTGACAATGTACAGGGAATACATTTATTAGCACTGAAAAGACTCGTACGCAGAAGTTTGTTGATGCTGCAGGCCATCAGTGTAAACATTTAATCTAACCTTTAGAACGTTTACTTCGACCTAAAAGTAGACTTATTTGTCAATTGGGCTTTAACTTCACTTTTCCAAAATATCTAGTCTCCTAGGCTGGAAAATAAATTTTCTGAATCAGTTCAAAACGTGCGTACATTTTCTTGAATTACACTGTTTATATAGCCATTGGATTCCATTTGAACGGCTGCCATCTTCGGACCACTGGTGTAGCCTAATTGCTGGTTGCGTTTTTAGGAGCATGCCTAAAAATATAAGAGACGTTGACAAAACAAATGCCTCTCTGAACCCCAGCCTGATTTTAGATTTGGTAACATGACAATGACGTCATACATATGTTCACAACAATGGCGCCAGCTTTGCACGAATCAATTTGAGGTAAATGAGTTACTCTGTATAATTTCTTTTTAAACATTTGTAATACTTTTTGTGAATGAAATATAGATTGCTTGTACACACTTGTTAGATTTAACTATTGAGTATTTTCTGATTTAAAAACGTGTTAATGGAATGAATAGCGATTGGAACAATAAACAAAAAACAGGACTGATATCCAGGCAAATTGTAGTGATTGTATCCAATTTTGATCGTTTTCTGTTCAAGTAGAACGTGACAAACTTCTGACAACTGATGATTCTTGACGAGCTCGAGTCCGACATAATCAATATGAAAAAGAAAATTATGTGAAGAAGCTCTACGTTATGTAACCCATAGACTCCAGCGATAAAATGAAGGCGCCCTATTCCCATTGATATTGCAAGAAAATGAAAGAACGAAACTCTTCCAGAGCTCAATTTGTTTAATTCAATGGACCAGTATGAAGCCAAACCCAAACAAGCTTGGCTGCTCTCTTATTATTTGTCGTACTTGAAATAACTGTAATAAAGTAATTTTTTCTTTCGTACCTATAACGGAAAAGTTTTACTCCATATGTTTTAAGCTCTCTCAAAGCCAGGTCGGCATTACAGTGTAGAATATTAAGCATATGAAAAATGTGTCTGTTTAATTAGTAGAATTGTATGAGCTTCATAATATGTCAAATCGTTGAACACATATTCACACAAATTGACAGAAAGATCGTGTTTTTGAAATTTATTTTGTCCAATCAGAGTTCCACAGATGGTTCTACCAATAAGTCACGATCCCTACTAATCTAAATTGGTTGGAGACAGTCATGGCTTCGGAATGGGTGTTGGTGAGCTTGGAATAGATTATTTAAATAAATGTCATCTCGCCACTAAATGTCAAATTGATTGGAAATTTTTACATAATGAAGATATTTAAAATTACAGAAATATTATGCAAAGAAAGGGGAAAAAAAAGACCTATGTTGATCTGCTCTCAAAAGCGAGAAGGGAATACTGAAGTACAATTCGTATATACAGAAGGAGGGAGTTTTGTTGATGTTGCAAAGATAAACCTCATCTGTATCGTATTGGGCAATATGAAGCGGTTTCGAAAAAGATCGTTGACAAAAGCTGCCGTCCTTGAAAATTTCGACGATTTAGTTCATCGTATCCGTTGCTCAAATCGAGAGCTGATGTCAGAATAAACTAAACAGAATGAACGTCTAAAGAAATGCATTAGGAGTTTGAAAAAATTTTCATGTAAAAGGCAATCATTGTGTACCGTGTTTTCAAAAATGTGTTTGGTTTTCTGATGCATTCAAGTGTGGGTAATTGTGATGTGAAGTCCACGGTTCTTTAATTCAATATTTCAGTAGCTAATACTCATGACTGAGGAAGATAGTGAATTGGCCGGCAAGTATTGGGTTTAAACAGTGTTATTGAATGGTTACCGTCAATCAAATTGAATTTGAGAGTTTCCTGCTTAGCGATTGTGTACCTGGGTGTAATTCCCGTTAGCATATTGAAGAATAACATTGACACGTTTCGTGAGCTTAATAACTAAAAAATGAAAAACAAATTAAATGATTTTACTCAATCATGAGGCTTCCATGAAATAAACGCCAACAAAATATCTTCATTTGCAAGTAACTTTTCACATTTAGAGATAACAAAATTCTTACAATCAGAAATAAAATGGTACATGGGTGAAATGAGAAATGAGATTGGAGGGGCTGTCAGTCGGTTTCCCCAACCTGCTCTCTTATGCTAATTGACTGCTTTTTTATAATTATGGAAAAGGAGAAAGTAGCAATCTGGAAGAGACAAAATTACACAGATGTTCTTTTAAATAGTGAAAACTGTTACAGGGCTCAGATTAGAAATTCATTCAGCAGACAGCTTGAAACGTAAGCAGTTCACGTAGCTTACTGAGTAGACGAATCAACAGATATTTTTGTTTAGAAAATGCACCCTTAGTGCTAATGTTTTTCAATAAATCTGGTGTTAATCCAAAAATCTTTCTGTAAAACTCCAATATCCCGTTGTGAAAAATAACTTTATCAAGAATGTATCATACATTTTGGATTTAGGTAAATTAAGCAATTATTTCTTCAAAATATCAGATAAAATATACATAAATATTACACCAGGCTGGACGATTCTCCTTTCTTTAATAAAGGAAGATCACTTTTAACAAAGTTTGCTATAACTTACTGTAAAATGAATGCTTAGCCTGTTTTTGGCTACTTCAAGTAAAATTTCACCGAGAAACTTCTTGTATGGCAACGTCCCCACAGTAGCCCCACCACTGCCTCGTATCAATGCCTCTGAGACAGAAGGCATTGGCCTCACCCTGGAAGACTCTCGTGCTTGGTCCGTCAAAGCACGGTTGGCAACTTGGCACGCAGGTATTTGGCAGTGTTAGAGTGGCTGCGTGATGGTGTGGAGGTGACTACTCTGCTCAGAACTGTTATCCCTCTGCTGCTGTGTAGCAGTTATCAGGAATGACTTTTGTGTTTAAAAAAAAGTACGAATTGGTTACCCGAAGCAACTTAGGCTAGTGACGGGGTTGTGTTGAGTCTCTTTACATTTTTTTACATTAATTAATATCGTGAATAAATGTCGGATTTCCAAATATTATTATTGTGGAAGGATCACAAAAATCATCAAGAAACTGATGAGCAGTTAGCATGCTTTTTTTAAATATTTATGTTTCGGCGAGTTACCGAACGATTTAGTGAGATTGCTCATGATAAATTTATTTTCTAACACATTTACTGTTTGCTAAACAATTTTTCAATGTCAAACCCAGAATTACAAAGAACGTTTGCTTAGTTTGATAAAATGGTCTGTTCAGAATTTTGATTTGAAGCATGTTTTGTGAACGGCTACATCAGGGGACTGGTCAGGCCAATACTTCCATTTGAGGTGAGCCTCTGATTTTTAATTTGAAGGTATCAAATTAAATTAACACATCGTTTTTGAAAATTAAATGTGATCGGCTTTGGAATAATTTATTTCAGTGTATAAACAACATTCGCTCATAGCGGACTGAAGATTTCCCAGTTTGTGAAAGTGGAACTATTTCTAATACGAGATTCCATTCCGATTGCATCTTAGTAGGGTACAATAAGATCAACTAGAAAAAAACATTACTGTACAAAAGCAGTGCTCGTTGTTGCAGGCAGCTGGCAGGCACAGCTTCCATCATCAAAATTATGAAGCACATCTTTTGCTTGGCGAAAACGCAAGTTTATTAAAAATTTAAAAACGAAGAATAAAATTCTAAACATTTTTGGAACGTTTCGGGATGAATCCCATCATCAGCTGAAAAACGCACGATATGAAATAAATGTGATTAATTACAGACAAACGGTTTATAAGATTAAAAAATTTAGATGGAAATGCACAATGGGAAACACCTAGACGTATCATTCAGAGCTGGCCTACCCTTTAAAATATGCAGCGATTCTAAAATGCTTATGTCAGTAAAATTTTACTCCTGCCCTATGATTGAAAATTCACTATTTGCGATTATTGAATAACAGTTATCTGCGTGAATACGGATTGCAGAAAGGGGTGGTTGCCCTAGCCTTGATTCTGTGCGGTAACTGGCTCCTCTGTGCTCTACGATCCTCTGTCCTAGGGTACGACCTGTGCAACCGATCGAAATTATGTGAGAGATTACATATTGTAATGATAATTAGATGAAACTGATTAGGGTGATGAAACGTTATCGAATTGTGCTGATGTGTTGAAACGGAGGGAGTTCGTGCGTTGTAGCAAATGCTTCAGGCTGCACCTGCTAGCGCCCTACCTCCTTAAAATCCGATGTTGGTCGAGCGTCTCCCTTGAACCTAAATACTATATTGAACCTGCTGTTTAAAAATATGCTAGATCGATACTTAATTATTGATCTACAGCCGGAAATTAAAAACATTCATCACTTTGACTGAGTTGGGTAAAACTGAAATTTAATATTCAACTCAAATTTAACTGTAGTAAGCAAGGTTGAAAATAGAAAACATTAACTGGAACGTACCTCAATTTAGTTTTGTTTTAGTATAAATGAAAATGGAGTTTATGACAACAGGTCGGTCAGCAGCATTATGAAAACTCCCCATTGACCACCGGTGGCTCACGTCGCAGTCAAAGCGTTAATGAGCGGTCTGTCTAACTCAAGTCGGTTGATCTGTACGGAAATGGAATAGTCATTGTACAATTTTTTATGAAATCCGTTTGACGTCCAAGTAACTTACCCCTCATTCTGGTGATAATCCGCTTCAGAACTAAGAACTTTCACAAATTGTGCGAGTGGATTAATTCTGTAAGAGTAGGCGAATTTTTTCACCCTGCTAAATGCCTTTTCCGTAAACTTTTTTGCGTTTAGTGCAATTGATATATATTTCTTTCTAATGCGAAAGTGTAATTTGTTTCTTGTGTCCATCTCACCCGATCTTAATTTATTCCTATGAACTGTGCGTTTTTAACAGGTCTTAGGTATACCTAGCACCACAGTCAAATCATGGGACGTGTGGGAAATTTAAACAATTTAAACAATTTATTTACCACAGGTGATACAGAGGTAGAATGTTTCTCAAGGCTAGTACAATGGTCAAACTAGAGTATAGCTACCTGTGGGCCCGAACAAGTTCAGCGACTTCTAGGGCATCCTACCATCACATTATTCTAAGGTGTACAATAATGTTTAACCTAATTCACTTAACCTAGTTTCGCAATGGACTGATCAGTGAGATAATTGACTTGATATTTGATGCTGTATTTTACAATAGAGGTCAGATCGGCAATGTTTAACAATAAATTCGATAAAACGATTAAGAGCAGACTGAAGATCGGTTATGTTACCGATGGTAAATCACATTATTTGAACCAGACATGTATGAGGCATGATGTGACTTAATGGTCTCACACGACTAGTATTTTGATAGGAAGTGAGATTCAAGATGTCTTTTGAATACTTTGTAAGAATTACTTTCTCGGATCTCCGCAGGTATTGAGTTCCAAGTTTTAGTTCCAACGAAGAGGATACTGTGTTGCGATCGGGCCTTTGAATAATAAGGAAGTAATAATTTACCTCTATTTCGCATTAAATGGTCGTGATGAGCGGTTTGCGCAGTTAATAATTGTTGTAGGCTATTGTCGCCATCATTTCTTAGTGTTTTGTAAATGAAGTTGGAAACGGAGATATTGTAGAGATCCGAAAGTTTAAGTATTTGAAAATTTTTGAATGAATCATTTGTGTGAGCGTTATATTCTAGGTTCTTTACCGCTCTGACAGCTCTTTTTTGCAGAGTAAAAATTTTATTGGTTTTATTTTTATCAGTTCCGTGCCAAGCTTCTATTCCGTATAGCAAGTATGGAGAAATGAGTGTTCGGTAGATCATTTTCAAAGCTTCTTCAGGCAGGAAATTTTTAACTTTATTTAGGATTCCGATAGATTTTGATAATTTAGAACTAATATGAGCGATGTGCTCTTTGAAGGTCAGATGTTTATCTATTATGATGCCTAGAAATCTAAATGAGTTGGTTTCTTCGATTTCACCTTCGAATAATTGCATGAAGCACTCACACAATCGAGTTTAAAGGAAAAACTAACAGTTTTCGCAAAGTTTAATTTAAAGTTTTTAAATAGACTGCAACAGCGCAGTTCAACGAACAAATTTTAATTGAGGTACTAGTGTCCGCAACAAAAAATCGCATGGTTTAATTATACTTTTATTTAAGGTTTTTTTTTAAGGGTTTCATTAAAGTCGGCTCTTTTGAAGCTATTTAACTAAATTGCGTAAAATCGCACGGTTCAAAGTCGATTAGACTTGGGCCAACACCCAACATCAGTTGGAGAACAATTAAGAAAGCGAAATAAATTTGAATGAAAAGAACACACCACTTGCTGAATTGCAATTGAATCAGAAAATTGAAACAGTTATCTCAGTTAGAATTACCTAATTGACATCCATCAAGGGAGCCGAGAGTAGAAAATCTAAACGAAGAACTTGAGCTGCGATGACAAGCACGTACTGCCGGGAAGAAGTTACTCAACATTAAAACCAGACTTTACGACAATTACAAGGAACTAATCAAACAAAAAGCGCAAGGCAAAGACAAAGAATTTGATGAATATGATTTAAATTGCAATTAACAATTAATTACCAGCCTGAGCTTATAAATGGCACTCAGTGAAGGAACTTTTAGGCGAAGAATGATCAAGGAAAGTTAAGTTAAAATCGATGAGAGGCATGTGTCCCTAGCATGAAAGATAGAAAGTTTAGAAGGAGATTCAAATACTTTAGAAATGAGATAAGAAGTAATATTCGATGCCAAGTCGCTTGTGCAACTTAGAAGCTAGGTGAACAGAACTCGTTAATTAAGTTAAGTTAAGGTAAGGTAGAAAATTACCGGAGTAACTCTAGTTAACGGCCAACTAACCAACTTAATTACTAGGGACACTTAGAAAATGTTAAGCAAAAAGTAAGCAACTTAAATTAATGAAAAGACGCCATTCACACAAACTAAAATAATTAAAGAGATAGTAGACGCAAGAAGAATTAAAGTTAAACAATTGCCCAAGTTCTAGCAAAGTACTGCCTCCTCCATCACCGTCCTGCCACACGTGAAGAACACAGCGTAAGCCACACCGCAGCCCGACGCTCCGCGGAACACCGTCCAGAGAAGGCTTCAAACTAGCCTCAGCCAAAACACAACAATTAACTTCACACCTGCTGCGTTTAAAATCAAACGAGACAATTTGTTTAAGGTAAAGATGCAAAGATGTTCAAAAAGCATTTTACAAAACCTCCCGCCACAGCGACCCACCTCAACTTCGACACAACCGGAACAGCCAGAATCACACACTCACAAAGCAACGTTCTCGACAGAGACATATCAGACGCACAACCTTGAGGAATTATTTCCGATAAACGACGTTTGTGCTTTTCAGAATCTGTTACTGGTCATGAAAATAATTTCGAAAACTTAGCTCGAAATTTGGCTTGTGCTTCCTTCTTCATCTCGACCTATTTCGCAAACAGCTAAGTGGCCTTTCTCATTTCGGCGTTCATCCCTCTGACAGCAACCATTCTGACTGATTTTAGAGTACGAAGATCACTTTAGAATTTATTTGTTAAATAGTTTATTCTAAGTACATTTTTAAGTTTAACAATGTAGGCAACGATTACTATCTAATCAAGTTATCGAATTTCATTTGAGAAACGTTTTTTTAAAGCAAATGTGTTTACCTTGCGGCGTTATTTATTTTAGTTAAGATGATTACCGAGTCATGAATTACTAACTTATCATCACATATATGTATTGAGTTGGTGGCTACTTGGCTTGATGAAAGTGCTTTACTTTCTTGATTCCTTGTTTTCTTGCTCGCTTCTCTGTTTGCTTTGTTGCTTGTTCTTTGTGTCCTTGCATCCTTGCTTTATTGCTTGCTCCTTACATCAGTGCTTGGCTACTTGCTCCTTGTATTCTTGCTTTCCTACTTGCTTCTTGCATCCCTGCTTCTG
>JACJUY010010738.1:13086-25701 GCA_014220935.1 Platorchestia sp. MABIK
TTGTTTCCTTGCATCCTTGCTTCCTTTGGTTGCTCCTTGCATCCTTGTTCTCTTGTTTCCTTGCATCCTTGCTTCCTTTGGTTGCTCCTTGCATCCTTGCTTTTTTGTTTCCTTGCATCCTTGCTACCTTTGGTTGCTCCTTGCATCCTTTTTCTCTTGTTTGCTTGCATCCTTGCTTCCTTTGGTTGCTCCTTGCATCCCTGCTCTTTTATTTCCTTGCATCCTTGCTTCCTTTGGTTGCTCCTTGCATCCTTGTTTTCTTGTTTCCTTGCATCCTTGCTTCCTTTGGTTGCTCCTTGCATCCTTGCTTTTTTGTTTCCTTGCATTCTTGCTACCTTTGGTTGCTCCTTGCATCCTTGCTCTCTTGTTTCCTTGCATCCTTGCTACCTTTGGTTGCTACTTGCATCCTTGCTCTCTTGTTTCCCTGCATCCTTGCTTCCTTTGGTTGCTCCTTGCATCCTTGCTTTTTTGTTTCCTTGCATCCTTGCAACCTTTGGTTGCTACTTGTATCCTTGCTCTCTTGTTACCCTGCATCCTAGCTCTCTTGTTTCCCTGCATCCTTGCTTTCTTTGGTTGCTCCTTGCATCCTTGCTTTTTTGTTTCCTTGCATCCTTGCTACCTTTGGTTGCTACTTGCATCCTTGCTCTCTTGTTTCCTTGCATCCTTGCTTCTTTTGGCTGCTACTTGTATTCTTGCTCTCTTGTTTCCTTGCATCCTTGCTCTCTTGTTTCCCTGCATCCTTGCTTCCTTTAGTTGCTCCTAACATCCTTACTTTTTGTTTCCTTGCATCCTTGCTCTCTTGTTTCCTTGCATCCCTGCTCTCTTGTTTCCCTGCATCCTTGCTTTCTTTGGTTGCTCCTAACATCCTTACTTTTTTGTTTCCTTGCATCCTTGCTACCTTTGGTTGCTACTTGCATCCTTGCTCTCTTGTTTCCTTGCATCCTTGCTTCTTTTGGCTGCTACTTGTATCCTTGCTCTCTTGTTTCCTTGCATCCTTGCTCTCTTGTTTCCCTGCATCCTTGCTTTCTTTGGTTGCTCCTAACATCCTTACTTTTTTGTTTCCTCGCATCCTTGCTACCTTTGGTTGCTACTTGCATCCTTGCTCTCTTGTTTCCTTGCATCCTTGCTTCCTTTGGCTGCTACTTGCATCCTTGCTCTCTTGTTTCTTTGCATCCTTGCTTCCTTTGGCTGCTACTTGTATCCTTGCTCTCTTGTTTCTTTGCATCCTTGCTTCCTTTGGCTGCTCCTTACATTCTTGCTCTCTTGTTTCTTTGCATCCGTGATTCCTATCTCGCTCCTTGCATCTTTTTATCTTCGCATCCTTGCATCCTCGCTTTTTTTGCACCCTCGCATCCTTGCTTCCTTGTATCCTTGTTTCATTGCTTCTTTGCGTCCTTGCGTCCTTGCATCCTTGCATCCTCGCATACTTACAGTCTTGCATCTTTGCTTCATTGCTTCCTTGCATTCTTGCATCCTTGCATCCTTGCATCCTTGCATCCTTGCATCCTTGCTTCATTGCTTCATTGCTTCATTGCTTCTTTGCATCCTTGCATCCTTGCTTCCTCGTTCACTTGACGTCTTGACGCCAAAAATTTGAAAAGATTGTGTTATCTTAGCGTATCGTGATTATTTACATTAGGAAGAAAAAAACATTGGGAGACATGAGATTTCACGCTTAATTTACCACAAGGAGGCCAACATACTCGAAACTCAGACAGATTATAATTATTAATGGGTAAACCAAAGATGTGAAATAAAACATTAGATTTTTCCAGTAAATGATTCATATACAGCAAAAATACATATGGCACATGACTAGAGTATTCAACCATTTTAGTAGAATGATTTTCTAGTGGTAATTATTATATCTTTAAAATACTCGTGTAAATAAAAAAGGGCCAACACGTTGGTTGAGCATGAATCGACGTGGTTCAGTGAAAATTACACCTCCAGTTAGAAAAAGGCCGCCGTTGTTGAATGTCGCTTAAAAGAAATCACACCTAGTAAGGTGAAAGAGGGTCCAGAAAGCAAATCCTTGAACTTAATTCGCGTAGATCTTCACACGGAAAGATTTTTGCTCATTCTTTTGTACTATATTCTATACTGAATTCAATTACACTGTATTTGTTAATTCAAGGAATGTGGCACAACAACCAAGTTACCGAAGCTCGGCGCACCCCAGATGTTCAGAGTTCGTGCTTGTCTAAATACTTGAGAAAAGCTGAAAATAAGCCCATGATTTCTCGAAAAATGTTGAAAATTTAAAATGAATTCTCCGGGACAGAAGTAAGAGACAGAATTATGGGTAGAGAACTCTACAGGAACTACATCAAAAGTTACAAGCATCGTAAAATTCCCCACTTAACTCACGAGCTTGTTGCCAATGGTTTAAAATTTACAGAACATTCAAACGAAAGAATTTAGCTTTTAAAATGGTCTTTTAGTGTGTTAAAATTCAAACTGAATTGTTTGGATGCGATTCCGATGATTGAGTGTGGAGAACGGAGGGGACAGTCTATGAACTAAAAAACACCGTACCAACTGAGAAGCATGGAAGTGGTAGCATATCGGCTTGCGGTTGCTACACCTCACACGACACTGATGCATTCCGCATCAGTGAAGGAGAATAGATACTGCTATGTATCGTTAAGTTTTAAAGAAGAATCACATCCCGAGGGCCAAACGTTTGTTCGAAAATTGCGAGTGGATTTTACAAAAGGACAATCCCCATGAAAACAACTTAAATTTTGCTTGCGAATGGCTTAATGAACACAAAATCAATGTTTTCCTTTGGGGATTGCCGATAGATCAAATTAGACAAAGAAGCTTAAAATCTTGCAGAGTTGAAAGAATATAAGAATGTAGTAATACCATGAAACTTGCGAAACGCTTTGCGCTTTCATCAAATGGAATCCGGCTTCGAGCAGTAAAAGACAAGAGAGACTTCGCCACTAAATATTGAGCAGGAAATTGTTTAGGTTGCATACTTTTATCCTGCATCGCAAATATTGAATATGAATTCCCATACTTGAAAAATCAAATGCTTGTCTTCGCTTCTTTTGCTCAACCATTAGCTATTACATATTAGAGTTTTGAGTTTGCTGGCCTGTTAACAGTTTATTTAACCTAGAATCACACGTACGCACTTTAGCCTCTCTGTCTTGTGTGACTTGGGCTAGCGTCAGGGTGCTAAGTTTGTGTCTCTGTGACGCACAGCGGCATAAATATGTATTACACTAGACTAAACTCTCGCAATCGACTCTATCCAATAATGACCCTGGTGGAAAATTTTTCGTAAAATTCTTCGTCTTCTTCATACGATAAAAAAGTGCAGTGAACAATTTGTACTAGGGATCATTTGCATGGTAAACGAGCCTTCCTCCTGAGCCTGACAGACATGAAAAATGAGAAACGGAGCGAAAAAAACAAGACTCTCAGCATGAGATGTGAAAAGTCCCGATTCTCGTATAGGTTATAAAAGCGATAACATTAAGAATCAAAACAACTCACGTTGATAATGACTAACAATGTTGCAAAGCATAGAAGTAAAGTTAAAATATTTTACAAAAATCTTCTTAAATGCACAGAGTGCAAAAGAACGCTGAAGATTAGTCTTTAATTAATCACTCTACATGGGGAACGAGCTTAGTGAAACCCAAGGTTTTAGTGGGACTTGTGGAAAACTAAGGCGTTATATATTCTGATGGCGTTATCATTACCTAAACCTAACGATACTTCAAAAAACAACTCTTGCACGTTTCATCAAGACTCTGTACAACGTCCTGCCGTGCTCTGTGCCCTCGCACTCAGACAGAAAATCAAGTGGGATAAATAGCCACGTCATCTGCGACTTAAGCGTTCTTTGCTCCTGCATCTGGTTATATTGAAGAACAAAGGTTCAGGAATACCTTAATGGTCAAATTTTAAAATTCAAATTTACCTAGGAAACCCCCAAATTTCCTCTAATTTTATGCGGATCTATTTATTTTGTTGTTCTGCTCAAAGCATCTTTAGAAAATCCTCAATTAAATTTGTAACCAGGTTATTTATTTGCTCTCAGAAATTGTTTTCACAGTGTGTGCAGCCTTCCTGTCGATTGAAATATCAATGAAATCAATTTCTTGTATCATTTGCGCAATAAATAAATACAAATACAATTAGTTTCACTTAGATCAATTCTGTTGTGCCTAAATGATAATGCTATAAAGTTTCTTAGTAACTTACTTCATTGCTTGCTTTTCTCCTTCAAATTTCACAAATTAGGTTGAAAAATTTTCAATTAGAAAATACGGCAATAAACACTCGATTCATTTCCTTCTATTGCTTGTGATTCAAGACAGAGCCCAAGAAAAGGACTTTGTGCTCCAGATAAAAGGTCAAAAATCTCTTGGAAGATTATCATGTGTTTAATACAAGTATTCTAGCCGCGTGAGCATCGAGTATGCGTGCAGCTGTGTAATGATGCAAAGTTCGTCGATTGCTTTTTTTCATCTGTTACCGAGGAGAAAAATCTAAAATGAATTATATGAATTCTATTTTAGACATATTTACCATTGCTACTCCACTATTTTGTTTTGACACTTTAGCTTATGTGAGGCAAAAGCCCTAGAAAATAGAAAGATTTTCTCTCCCATGGTACTAAGTGTAAAAATGATTCGCAAAAATAATTTCATGAAATATTTGAAAAGTCTTCGAATGGGAATTGGACACAAGGACAATACTTTAGTAGCAGGGTAACTTTTATCCTCAGGTAATATTCTTTCGCAAGTAATCCATGCGCTCGAAAAACGAATTAGCTGATCGTTAAAGTATTAAAGAGTTCATTTTGTTGAAAGAACCAGTACTTTCGGTACTTATTGGTGAGACTAGCCACTAAATCTATGAGAATTTAGCAGTTACAAAATAGTGATTAAATCAAGCTAAGAGCAGTAAATTTTTCCATTTTTCCTTTCACAGTAAAGACTTGGACCGTATCTCGGTCCGTAAGACTTGGACCGTATCTCGGTTAGAAGACTGATTGGAAACAAGTTCTGAGTGCCTCACTCTCAGTTTGTCTTTTTTATCGTAAATCAGAATAGTTTTTCAGCATGATATTGTCTGCAAGCATCATCTAATCTTTCTCTGACCGGCCCGGCATTATGAACGCGCGCATCATTTTGTTATTTCCGTTTTTGTCCGGTGCTAGAAGGCTGCGTTTTGTTTATGCCCCGCAAATTTGCTTCACATTGGACATGATTGCAGATACGCTGATCGTAAAGCATGGCTGCGGCACAGCCTCGACTAGTTCATTACTCGCCACCACTCTCGGCTCCGACGTGTCTACTTTTTATGAGCTTCCTTAACTCTGAACCGTGGCTCCAGATTGTCAAGACTAATAGAATCTCCCTTGGTTCAAGAGTATTACTCATTGAGAAATATAGACTTGCCAACGAAATATTAACGGAATTTTAGTTAGAGCCAGGGCATAACATGCGTCCACGCTAAAAATTAAATGTTGCGGCCTGAGCGAGTCGAACGTTGAAAATAGTCAGGCTTGTGTTCCATGGCTGCCTGTAGACAGAAGAAAGAAGAAAGTCACTTCTTGTATGAAGCACGACTGTTGCGACGATAACTTTAGCGATAATACTTCACTGTATTAAATTTGCTCGATTATATAAATTTTATGGGGAACTATTTCTGTGCTCACGTAGGTTAGTGAATTTGTTACGAACTGACGCTACAGGTCTGAAGTCTGAGACTGATGCGTTACGAGTAACATCGCTGTCACCAAAAGTCACGACAGGCTGTCAACTGCTCTCCCTTGATCCTCACTGTGTAGCCATTCTCATTCATATGCCTGGAAACCATGAAAGGATGTTTTAATACAATCAAGCCTGATACGTATCATCTTGTACATTGGTTTTACAAATGCCTTATAATTAACAAATCCCAGGACGCAATGACGGTTACCCCCGGTCAAGCCAGTATCCATTTCCGACACCTGGGTAGAGTGAGGAATTATGGCCCTCCCTCTATATTGTACTCCCTTTTCCCAACGGGGAGAATCACCTGGCGGCACTGCCAGGATTCGAACTGCCGACACCTTCCCGCGAGCGGCGTGTGCTCTTAACCACTCGGCCACGGTGACAGCGACTGAAACGATACAACGTACCATGTATGTCGTAATTTAAAATATTGTTAGTCAAATGAATGTGAAGCAGTTGAGTGACAATAATCATTGATTAGAGCATCAACTATTGTTGAGGTTAGCTTAAGCGAACTCACCCTTACATGTACTTTACGGTGGGTTCTGTTGTTATGCAGGCTTTTATACAAACAAATAGTTCAAAATTATCTGTAAAACTTCAATTTCCCTAAAGTTTTTAATTTTCCTTAATCAGCTTACGAAAAAATCTACCTAGCTTTCAGAACATTTCAAAATTTCAGACAATGCCTCGAAAATGAGATTATATAAGACATTGGCTGATGTGTCGAGAAGGACACACTCTGTTCAATAACTTGCGATATTTTACAGCGACTAAGATTAAAATTTGCGGATTGTTCATACTGAAAACTCTACAGCTTATTTTGAAAGCACGAGTCCTGCTGTAGAAAACAAATGTGAGTTTATTCCCTGTTTTTCTAAAACATTCTTGATCTCTGATAAAACCATAACATAAGCTCACACAAATCGTTCCGTATATCCCGCTTCTTCCTCAATCTCTCCAAACCATCGCATATCTATGTCTCCATAATGTTGTTTTTTTAAATCAACGCACCCTCGGCGAAAATCATTAACAAACAAGTGTAATTGATGTTTAGTATGATTGATTACACGAACTATTGGCGCACATATGCGTTTTGAAATGCAACAGCAATTGGAACTGAAAAAACAAAGAATTTAAAGTTTAAGCTCCAAGACTTGAGTGTCAAGTCACCATGTCATGATCTAGTCCAGCTTTATCAGAAATTGAAGCTTGTGAACAACTTGGCTTGCAAAATTCACGTTTTTCCAAAATTCTCTCGTAAATCTAGGCTGCACGGCAAATGGAAAAACATTCACCCAGAGCACAATACTTAAATAGAATGATTTTATTCACACAAAGCGTTCTGCTACGGTAAACTACCAAAATTTTACTAATTGATGCATTCGCCCAAATTCTTTCAGATGTATTGCCATTGGGCAGTCATTTCGGCAGATGCAAAAGAATTCTTTAATTTTTTCCCATTTGCAACAATAGTCAAACATCAACAGTCTTTTCAACGATGACTGTAAATAAAGCAGCTAACTGGCGAAATTAGCACATAGGAAAAACTCCAACACTTCGCATAAGCAAGGTGATTGTAAAGCATATGTGCCCAAGAAAATTGTACCCTCACAACTCTGACTTTTCTCACTTTCTTGTGTGTAGATATTACGCATATTTTTTTTAACTTTCGCCAGCCATAGGTACATTAATAATAGTACTTGTGCAATTTAAAAAGAGATTCTAACCAACGAATTGCATGATAGGGCTTCTGGAGAAATGATCGAAAAAATCTCACTGCTCTGGAATTTCGATGGGGATCCAAAATTGCAAAGGTTTTCCTCTTTCCGTTGTTAAAAAGAAATCAGAATCTACGAAAGTAATTAAAAAATTACATTCGTTTGAGTCAATACTACTCTGGGAAAATAATTTTCAAGTTGAGTTCCGTTGTTTTCTTTTTTTCTGCATTGACAGATTGAACGAAAATTACTTGAAAACAGGTGCTCACTCGTCGAAATTTCTTGATCTTAGGATCTGGATTAGGAACTTTTCATTGATTCAAAATGTGCAGTAATTTCAAGCCGAATGATGAACACATCTAATCACAAATCTGTTATTCTCATCACCTCTGTTATTCTCATCACCTCTGTTATTCTAAATATTTACAGAGCAATAGCAGTGAGCTCATATAAATTAGTTTCTTGATTATAGTTTAGCGTGAAGCGAAGAAGAACAATGATCCCAAAGACCAACATTATTTGTGTGAACTTGAGCTATCAATAAACTTTGTTCATCATAGCTGAAAATCATTCAGACAGATTAAAAGGTAGTAAGAGCATGTTTGCTCAATGTCGTTTTTTTTATGTGACAGTTACATTCAAAAGTATCGATGGGCTGTAAACACATTTAAGTGTACGTAAAGCAGTATTAACGCAATTTATATTTAATTTTTATTTACGAAATAATTTGTTTAAACTCAAATATCCAATAAAACTGTTTCTAATCCACGCGGAGTAATAAACATGCCACAAGCTTCGGTTGCAATTACGTCCTGTTTTTATTCGACCATCACACAATTGCTTCAGCTATAATTGGGCGGGCATTTGCTTCTCAGTCTCTGCTCCAACGCTCCCCGCAATGGTTCAATTATGTTTAGATCTGGTAAGTGGGACGCCTGGGGGATGATTTGGCTTGATGATAATCCTCGAACGAAAACAAGATTTAACAATTTCGGTAAAGAGCGTTTGTCAGCAATATACTAGTCTTAGCAAGGATTTTATCAAATGAAGCTCGCCAACGATTTACTCGCTTAGGAAATTTATCTGACTATACAACTTCATTCTATTTTATGATTTCATTCGAGGGATTACCTATGTTAGTTACTTATATAGTTGAGGTTTTCATCTTTTAATAGAGCATAAAAAAGTTGAAAAACTTCCACATTAGCGTATAACATAGTGATATTATACTGTCCACAAATTGAGGTTCCAATAAACGATGAGAATTTCGTTACGTTCCAAAACTGTCTGTTCAAGTCGGAAGGATAGGTTTGTTTACTTCACTAATGTTTATCTTACATGAACAAATAAAAAGTAGGAATCACGTTTCCGAAAAAGAATTCCATCTTATACGCTACGTACGTTAGACAAACGCTATTTAATTGTTGCTCACTTCCATGAATATTTAGAATGCGAATTGGTTTATTACTTCTTCATAAATAATTTGAGGGATGGCATTTCCAGGAGCTTAGTTGGAGAGTCTATCGTTGACGTATTTCTTGACACGCGAGGCAAGATTACTTCTGTCCTCGTCCATGAACTTCGCATATCAGACGGTGAGAACTTCATTCCTGTAGAAATTAGGGCTTGTAATTCAAGTTCTCTTCGGAGTCAAGCCGAAGCGCGAGCGCGTGAGGATCCATCAGCGCTGTTTGAGCTACTGCTGCTACCAGCACTCGCCTCATATAATCTAAAATCTAGAGTCCAGATTATTGTCATGTGATCATAAATGACATTTAGAACAACCTTTTTGTATGATTTACAATGCCAGAAGGAAATTCGGCGAGTTACAAAAATTGAGGTTTTTGAAAGCTCGTTTAATCTTTGTTTTCGATATTTAGATTGCACTGAAGTTTGACTACATTGTGCCAATACTATTGATTTTTTTAGCTAAGTTTAATCGTCCGTGATAACACGTGAACTTTTCCCTCTGTACCTGAGATGTTACAAGAATTCTACTGAGTTGCGGATGAAGAGAACTTTTGCAGACAATGTTGGATCACATCATGAATAACACGGTATTTTCATGAAATGTGGCTGCTCTTTTATGCTAAAAAATGAGCAAGAATCGAATAAGCGAACATTGCGCTAACATTGGTTAAACAAATTGCTGGAAATTTTTCGTGAGAGCGTTGATGATTTTAGGAAATCATTGTCAATAAATTCAGTTATTTCATATAACAGAGGAGAAAGAAAAGAAAATGAAACGATTTATTTGCAATAAACTTGATACAAAACTGAGCAACATTATTTTTCAAATTGTATAAGCACAAAGATCCATAGTTGGTAAATATGCTGTTAGATCATTTTGCCTATGTTGAACACGAGATTGAGAAAAATACTAAAAATATTTTCCCATCTGTTAAGTTCTTTCAAGTTTCATAATACTTATAAATGTAAGTAAAAATAAAAAACACGTTGAGGCATTAATGAAAAACGCTTATAACAATTTTCACTCAGGTTGACGTTTGAGCGTCTGCACCTGCGGTGTCAGGGAATAATATTGAATTATAATGAGTGGATGTAAATGATTCTTCACCAAAAACTGTAAAGTGGACATAAATATTTTTCGCGCATGGATGTCACCTTGTACTTAGTAGCTAGTTCGGAGAACATCCTTCACCACACAAGAAATATATAATACTTCCTATTAAAACAATGCTGTCACAAAAAATCCCCGAATCAGAAATCAGAGAAAAATTGTCGCACGCAGCTCATTCATTACATGAAAGTTTTGTTGTTGCTAATGTTGATAAGGACTTCGTGTGAATAAGATTGATCTACGTAGATTGCTAAGTTACTTGATGGACAACATTATCGAAAGTAACGAGTTTTTTCGGAACATGGCTTGTTAATCGAGTCTTAAATATGTGGTGCCCGGAAAATTCATTAATGGTTGCTATAAATTTCTGTTTTAATTTTAAAACACAATTGTGCTTGAAACTCCATTTATGTGCCCCTGATAATTTTCAATTATTCCGAAATGCACTAAGCACCTCAATTACAAAATTCTTTCTGGTAACATTCCCGTTTTCGACCGCTCTGCGCCGCTCCTTTCCTCACAACATCGTCTGGGTGAGTTTTCAATAATGTATGAGAAAAGTGATCGCAAAAACAGAGTTATTTCAAACATGGGATTTTATAAATATATTGTGGTGTGTGTTATTAATTAAAAAACATATTGGTGGTCCGTGCCACACTGTGTAAAGGGCGTCACCGGCTACTTTTAGCACAGAATTCATTGTCTTTGCCGATGACTTTAACCACGTTACCGATAAAGTTCTCCGTGATTTTAAATCGTGGCTTAGGTACAAATATAAGTTCCAACGTGAGTTAGTAGTGAATAAATTCAGTGATTGTCTATTATTTTATTTTATGTCAAATTGGATAACTCAGTTCTTATTATTCATGTGAATCTTAAATTTATTTCAACAATCAATTTCTCTTAGGCGAATACATTAGTAGGATCGCTTAAATATTAGTTAAGCCATCGCCAAGTTAGGTCGACTGACGCCTCTGTACTACGGAGGGAAAATAATGCTTCCCTAGAATAAACTGAGCTCTCGTATCATAGATACTTGCGAAAAGTACTTCTGTCACGATCGTCAAATTTTCGTTAGCTTTTCAGCTCAATCGCCTTTTTCGCTTGACTTATATTGCAAAAATTTTTCTACTCAAGTAAAGCATCAACTTTTTCACGCAGTGATCTGCAATTCCGAGAAATACTGTGACTGCCTCAACGAGTTATACGTGGGGAAGGTTCAGTAAGGTCCACAGATGATGCGACACTTGTATTAAGCAGCCATTTATTATACACAAATTTTTCTGTTAGGAGAAAGGTGTAGTTAGCACAAAAAAAATACTAAAAATACACAGTTTTTAGAGGTTAAAATCTAAAGGTGATGCAGAGTGTAAATCAGAAAATAAGGACGCAAAAGTTTGGTCAGAACTGCATCACCGGCACAAGCAAACATATCTCAGTGAACAAGGGTAATACTTCAGCGGCTCAGCCAACACACAAATTATAGCCGAGTCTTCACACAATTTTCATAAGTGCATCCTAATGGCACACTCAGATGTAAGCCGTCAACCTAATGAAACACTTATAAAATACTAAGGTCAGGTAGTACTCTAGACACATGACCAACCAGGTAGACGCTGAATTGAAATTACACGGCTATTCCTATATAAACAATGCTTTGACAACTTGAGATGTCTTTGACTCAACGTGACCAGTCACAAAGGTCTAGTAATTCAACAGCACCACCTGGAGATGATTATAACTCATACATCTACAAAGGTGGTCAATAGCTGAACAAGTGGGCTCACTTAGACACATCAGTACGAGTAAATAAATTACCTAATGGGAATGAACACAGTCTTGTAGGACACGCATAATCAGCTAGGTAATCTAACATAGCCCTCAGTCAAGCCAATGTCACTACATCAAAATATATTGGCAAATATCTCACACTTAACAAACTGGCTTTCAGCAAGTCTAGTGAGGAATTACATGACTCTAGAGCTCAAAAACCATAGCTTTTATTCATTAATTAATGGTGAATGAAAGCAAGTATTTATACCACACAGTGTGCATAGATCAAAGTAAGGCTAATCAATTTAATAAAAAATTCATGAGTTAGCAAGAGAGTCTCACAACACTGAACCACACAGATCAAAAACAGACTTGACAATTAGAACAATGTGTACAAAACTATTAGCAAGAGAGCTGCATAACATTGACACCATGAATGAAGAATCATCAAGTATGAAGAATTTGCATGAGCACAAACAGAAAAGCTGTGGCAGCATATATTCCAAAAGCCGTGGCAGCTTCAAGAAGACTTCAAAAGCTGTGGCAGCATTTGAAGTCTTCCAGCTTTTCTCGGTTCTACGGGTTCACTATCACTCACTAGCTGAAGACAATGCAGAATAAATCAACAAACATAATGGTACAACTTGGCCTATATCACTTAATAATTAACACACTTACATTTCCTTCTTTGGTGCCTACACAATACACTTCACATAACTGGCCGCTTCTGCTCAGCTCGCAGAGTTTATATACCTAAGGTCCGGAAGCGAGCGTTTCCGGAAAACGAGTGAGCTGG